>JAOBAT010124253.1:0-13104 GCA_026413305.1 Hydrozoanthus tunicans
CATTTATTTATTTGTATTTTTTTTTCTATTGTGATGTAAATTTTAATTAATGGGTCAAATAAAGTGTATTGTTGTTGAAACTATTTTTTGTAAGAACCGTTTCCTACTTCAATGCAATGTTTTCCTCAGCTGTCGAACCACAGTCTGTGGATCATTTCTGATCAGTATTTGTAAACTGACCATGTCATGCCCATTTGGTATCTACGCCTAGATTAGGTTTTCTATTGTTTGGCTCTATTATACTGAAACTGAAAACAAAAAACCTTTAAACTCGTTTATGACTTCAGCACGTTGGTGCTGTAGCGTGTATCTCGGTTAGGACATCAAAGGGATTAAGGATCTTGTTGCATGACACCAGTTAAAGGAAGAATATGATTCATTTTTATTGACTTTAGCATGACCGATGTAACTCTTTCATTATCACAATCCCGGTAAGCGGTCTTACTCAACTTCTGTGAGAGCTTCGAAATTAAAGCTAAAATGAATGGCATGCATTACCTTGGCAACGGATTCCATTCCCCATGTAGCCATCGTTGCACAAGCACTTATAAGATCCAAGAATGTTCGTACAAGTCGACTTCTCGTGGCAACTGTGTTTACCTATAGAACACTCGTCTACATCTAAACGGCGAAAACGTACAGCAAATGTCAGAAAACAGAAGCACTTAGTTATTGACTATTTTCTCCCTGCAAGTGCTAAATGTTCATGAAGCAAAGGTAAAGGCGGTATATTTAAACGGCGCTCTTTCCACATGAATATTCTCAAAGGCGCTTTACAATTATCAGTTCACCCCGAGCAGCATACACATCAAAACTGCCAATGCATACCGCGGACGGAGCCGGGGACCTGAGGATGAGGAATGTAACTAAGCCTTAACTTCGTACTGTAACCACGCCGCCGATGTGCGCAGAAGATGGAGGTCACGTAAAAGAGCTCGAAATTTACCATTACTCTTACTCTGTTTGATGCTATGGCTGGAATTTATCGGATTATCAACACTAATGCTCAACACTTCAGCTTTTGTAGACTCGTAATGCAATTGATTAATATTTACTCAAAATTCAAAATGTAGCATTTATTTTTTGGTGGTTATGTGTGTTATTGAAAAACAATATCACTCTATTCTTGACTAGAAATATAGAAGATAAGTAGTTTGAAAATATTAGGGTGTGTTTTAAAGACAAATGTTTCCAACAACCTCTAGACCAAAAAATTAGGGTGCGTCTTAAAGACGAATGTTTCCAACAACCTCTAGTTCCTTCAGCCAAGTACTCAATCCTCTTATTATTGAAGCTGGATTCTTACCGAAGCAGCGAAAACCATCTCCCTTGTATCCCACTTGACAGTTGCATGTATAGGATCCTACAGTGTTATTACACCCTGCCTTCTTATCACATGCGTGGGTCTCCAACTTGCATTCATCCACATCTACAAGTGGGTAATTCACGTTAAGCAAAGCTGATGTCTTGTCCTTAACAATGTTTGTGTTTATAAAAAATAAATCTTAATTAATGCCTCTCCTCTTTTGCGGGTGCTAGCTAAATAGCTAGCTAAATCAATTCGCGACCGTTTCAGCAGTGTTAATTGGATGGGAGTCTTTGACTCCCCCTGGACATGATACTAATCTATCGCAGGTTAGCCCCCAGCAGAACTGGTACTCATTTATACAGCTGAGTCGATTGGAACAAAGTCAGGTAAAGTGTCTTGTTCAAGGACACAACACAGTGGTCTGACCGGGGCTCGAACTCACGACCCTAGGATTACGATTCGAACATGCTAACCACTCGGCCACTGCGATTGCACTGCTTACTTTTTATATATGTATTACTATAGTTATCTTGTTGTTTTGTATAGTATCTCGTATAATGGCAAAGTTGATGAAAAACACACGTGTATATAAAATACATTTTAGAGGTACAGAAGCAATCAAGTTGAGGGAATGTTTGATGGCTTTTCGTATTTCATTAAGAAAAAAACATAAATTACCATCATAACCCTTATCCAACTAAATTTTAAAAAAACGGAGACAAAATCTCAGCAAATTTCAATCTGAATTTGTTGAAGCATTGGCATTTCAAAATCTACTTTTTTAAACAAGGAAAATGAATTTCCATTTTGTGGGGTTTTTAAGCATTTTAGTTTAAGTGAAACTATTTTTTAGCAGGTTAATGGCTAAAACTAATCTTGACGATCAACAGCAACTTTTTGCCCCACAACTGTTCAACATGATAGCAAAGGAAAGTAAGATTTGTTGTCCAGAAATATCTTTTCAGGAATTGTGTCAAAACTATTAACAATAGCGTTGTCAGTAAAGAAACTAAGAGGCATGAATACAATGTATGAATCCATATTATATACAAAATATCATATTAGAGATTGATTTGTACCTGAGCATCGCCTTCCATCTCCGCTGTACCCTGCATTGCAGGCGCATGAATATGAACCCTCCGTATTTAAGCAAGTTGATTTAACATGGCAGTCAGTGGCACCCAGGAGACACTCGTTATTATCTGAAAAATCAACCTCATTTCATTTATTTATTTTTGTTTTTTCAATCAACTTGCTTAAAGTTAAACAAATCTCGAAGATTAAACTATATAAATAGGTACCAGGATTTTTCTTAAAATTCACTAAAAAACCGTATCTTCATTGCTCGTAGTGAAGACATTATTTTTCTCTTTCACGTATGAAGATATTGGTGTCACCATGGTTACTAGCTAATAAGCTAATTACAAGAGAGTTTCCATTGCAGGCCCGTGGCTGTTTATTTAATTTTATTATTTTTTAAAATTGTGCACGTGTTTTATGTAAGAATTTCATCAGTATCAATAAAACTAAAGGCCCTGTTACACGAGGCATTTTTTTCAGCAACTTGCAACGCAACGCCAGTTGCAGCGTGTAACATATGCTTTGCAACCTGCTTCGCAACAAACTGTCGCTATCAACGCGAAAAAGCCAATCAAACCAGAGTATTGTAGTTACGGCGCGCGCCGGAGTAAACAAAGATGGCGGAAGTTGGTAGAAAGGAAGTAAAGCTAGGAGAAAACGAGAAAGTTGAGCTGTTAAACTATCTGAAGGAGCGGCCGTGTTTATGGAAAAGCGGACGAGACAAGAAAGACAGAATGCGAGTGACGAGCTATGCGAAAAGTTCGAGCAGACAGCGAAGGCATTAAAGAAAATCGTTGACTCGCTGCGAACTTCAATGCTGCGCGAAATTAACAGAAGCCAGGGCAACCCAGCCTATGAGAGTACATGGAAGTTTTACAAACATATGCAATTTATGAAGGAGAAGATTATCAAAAGTCTTCGACAATCCAACGAACCGTTTCATTGCAGGCAACGAACCAGATCAATGCGAGTTGCGAAAAAAATTGCACGTGTAACACGGCCTTAACAGAACCATACATGACTTCGCTCCCTCCTGAGAGATTCTTTCAGCACTCGAAGATAAAACTCGTAATTAATATCCTCTGTGTTTAGAAACCTAACAATGGCTAGCTGTGATTTCCAATAAACTCGTTAAAGGTCACTTTAAAAGTTACTTCCCTTTTTTCCCTGTAAACCTATAATTTAATTCATGCTTTTTTTACTTTCAACACTCGAAGATAAAACTAAACAATTATTGTTATGCATGTCTTACCCGAACAGTCAAATCCATCACCAATGTAACCAATTTTGCATTTACACTGGAACGAACCTCGTGTGTTTGTACATTTTGAGTGCTTGTGACACACCATAACGTCCGATACACACTCATCCACATCTAAAAAGGTTAAGAGTTAAAACAAAACCAAATTTACTATAATGATGATAGTTATCAATAATTTTACTCATAAGATTGGCTTTTGATATAACATTTTATAGAAAGACTAATCAAATAAGCTTTATGCTTGGCGTAAATGCTAGAATCTAAAAGTAAAGATAGCATTCACGTCAGCTTAAAGGCAATTAGGTTTGTATGTGGAGGGGAGACTTTCTTCGTGTATTGTGTATGCGAGAATTAGAATGTACAGAAATCTCCTCACCAGAGCACGTGTATCCAGATCCTTTATAACCTTTGAAACATTGGCAGGCGTACGATCCGCTGATATTCTTGCAAGATGCAACCCTGTCACAAGTAACATTACCCCGCGCACAACGGTCCTCATCTGAATTCATACAACAGAAACTTGAAGTTTTAAATCTTGCTTTGCAAAAGTTTTTACATAGCAGCCTTAGAGAGACTGTTGCTTTTACTAGAGCTCCACACGCAACAAAAGGTAAGCACCATAGAATCACAAGCGTTATTCACTTTGTTTTCCCTCAAACCAGTAACAATCTGTTTAATTTACAAAAATTTTTAAAAAGCCTTTTCATTTTTATGGAATTCATTCAGGGCTTCTTACAGCCTAATTAACAGAAATTTTAAAATACCTTTTCATTTTTATGGAATTCATTCAGGGCTTCTTACAGCCCCATATAGGGAAAAGGGGATTTGCATATAATTTTTAGGGAGTATTAGGGATAAAGCGGGTTGAAAATACAAATCTTAAGGACAGGATTACAGAGATACCGTTTGCGGTTCAGTTTGTCCTTGATTTGAATTATTTTTCCCTTTTTTACAAACTCATAATAAAGCCGTATACCTTATCCAACACCAATGAAAAGCAAAATTTTAACCAAGGAAAATTGATCCACAACATATATACAGATGCTGGATGTATAAAAGTCGATGATTGATGAAATCCAAAGCTGGTATCATCGTATGTTGGCAGTGCAACTGCCATGCAGCTCCACGTCCTCGGGTGACCGTGGACAGATATTAGGGATTTTAAGAGGAAATGGCCCAAAAAGGTAGAAAATTGAAGATTTAAGTTAAGGAACTTTAGGATTTTTACTGCCGTTGGTCAGGGGTTTAAAACGAGAGACGGGTATTCTTTCAGTTTTTTCTTCCATTTGACGTTCAGTTTAAAATTACGCATTTTCTTGAATTGTACGTTTAAGTTTTTTTTTCTGAAAGGGACAAAATGTTGTATTGAACTTGCTAGTAAATTGATTAGAAGACTAATCAATTTTCCTAAATAATGCGCAGTTGCCTTCGGGCTTTGTACAAACCACAACAGTAACACAAACAATAACTAAAATTAACAGTCAAAGCATTTGTTGTTACAATAAACAATAAAATTTGAACCGGTAGACACGCTAAAGAAAAAAAAAAGTGGAAATGTTCTTAAAACACTTGAAAACCCTTTCAGCCCCAACTACGTTAAAATGTTAATGACTTATTGTTAAAACCAATACAGTAATTTCCTGCTACCATTTTAGAAAAAATATAATTTTTTCAGTTCGATAGTCTTAATTTTTGATCAACTCCTATTTTCTCTTTATAAAATGACCTATTTGATATGTATTATGCAAGGAGAAGTTGCATGTTGATAAACTGGCTGGGACTGAAAGATTTACTACTGTTTTTAAACCCAATTAAATAAGCTGTTATTCTTACTAATGCACTTGATGCCGTCCCCACTGTATCCTCTTTTGCATGCACAAAAGTATGACCCTTGTGTATTGCTGCAGATGGCGTCTTTATGACACTCGCTATCACCACTTGTACATTCGTCTATATCTGGAAACAAAAAGGAAAACTATTAGTCCCTATAAAGGTTCTTTTTTATTTTTTAGATGAAAAATTGAACTCTTTAGTATTAATAGTTTTCTAAAATAAAACAGTTTCTCGCTGTTAATGTTGCATTTTTTAGGTCGAAACATGCAATGCTGACGTAGCAGGAGGCAAGTGACGTAGTACGGGGCTTGAGGCAGAGGCACTTTCACCATCTCAAAACAATATGGATTCTGGCTATAATCGCCATATTGTTATAACTTTAATCAATGAATTAAACCCTCAGAATAAACCGAAATAACAATTTCTTATCTTTTTTAATATAAACGAAATTGTTTTAACGAAATCCAGATAACTCATTGCTGCTTCGTTACAGGTTTACCAGTCCCGGCCTGCTCGGTCAAAACTTATGTTCCAATCTTATTTTGATTAAAAATATGCTTGGACGCGGAAAGTTATTCGAGTTCTGAATTCGGAAAGAACAAAGCAGTTTTAATCTAAAAAGTAATAAAATTAAGGTTATATGGACTCAAAAGGGCCTGTGTGCTTTGGAGTGGGTAACCCGCCTTGGTTACATTTTCTCATACTAAAAATATACTGCCTTAAGCCCTGGACTCACCAGGCGATTTTGTACAACGATCGCTGTGATTGACGAAGTTCGCTAAAAGTCGCTTAGTTTCTGATCGTTTCGACTTGCGCATAAAATCGCCCATATCTTGCATATCAGATAGGAGCGATTAAACACAACACTGTTTGCAGGCGATCAAACTCGCTGCGAATGACGTATATGAGATCGCCTAGTGTGTCTTCGGCTTTAGGTAATTAAAAAACAATGGAGTCAAAATGCCTATTCTTTCAACATCCTTTAAAATGTTTTTTTGTTTTCATTTCCAAGTAAAAAACGCTATATTTTGTCGTAAAATAATTTTCTTCCTCCATCACTGTTGTTTGTCACTCTCTTTGTTTACTCAATCCAGAACACGAGACTGACTTGCGGAACATAACTCTGTTGTAGCACACCTCTGTTAGTAAATTTATCGCAATATTACTTACCGGTACAGTTTCGTCCATTTCCTCTGTAGCCCTTGCTACACGAACACAAATAGGAACCGTCTGTGTTGCTGCAAAGTGCTTTATAATGGCAGCGGTTTTTACCTCTGACTGCGCATTCATCGATATCTAGAGATAGCAGGTAATAAGCAACAACCGTTCTTTTTAACAACAATTAACCATTGATGAATAATGGCGGTAGTTATGATTACCACCTACTTTACACTCATCAGTGTCTGGAGATAGCAGGTAAATAGCAACAAAACTTTCTTTTTAACAACAAAAATTCATTGATGAGTAATGATGGCAGCTAAGATTACCAACGACTGCACCCTCATCAATTTCTGGAGACAGTAGGTAATTAACAGCAATCTTTATTTTTAACCAAAAAAATTCATTGATGAGTGATGACGGCAGCTACGACTGCCTCCGACTGTACACTCATCAATTTCTGAAGATAACAGGTAACTAACATCAATCGTTCTTTTAACAACGTTTAATCATTGATGAGTGATGGTGGAAGCTGCAATTATCGACGCCTGTGACTGTACACTTATCGATTTCTAAAGAAAGAAGGTAGTTAGCAAAATAGCATTTTTAATAACAATAAGTCATTGATGAGTGATAAAGGTACATTCACCTCCGACTGTACGTTCGTCAACTTCTGGAACTAGTAATTTTAACAACAACCGTTGGTTTTGGCTAAATTGTGCAAATGAATGACTCTGGACTCCTTATTCCATGCTCATGCAATCGCATGTTTATTTCAATTTTTTATACCTAGATTTTCACTAAACAAAACGAGCACTGTGATTGGTTGTTCTTAGTCACCTGCCCCTGATCAAAATCAAATGTATCCCGACCGGCTAATTTAGACCGAAAGTCTAAATATATAAAAAAGCATTTAATGTATAGTTCCCACGGGAAACAAGTTAGTTTTGGTTTTCCTCGAGCCCTGTTGTTTCCCTCGACTTGAAACAAAGGAATAAAGAGTCTTTACGAAGACATCCCTTAATTTTTAACAAAACCAGGCCCACTTTAGTTTATTTTCACTGTTTACATTAAATTATTAATGACTTCATACCTTCGCAGCTAGAACCGTTTCCTTGGTACCCTTTATTGCAGCGACATACATAAGAACCATTAGTATTGCTGCAGACAGCTTTTTCGTGGCAGGTGTGTAGCTTTTCTGCACATTCATCGACGTCTACAAAAGAAAAAACATTATGAAATTGATATTTCAAAGTTACCGAACACGTTTCATTAAAAAAAACTAAAGTTCTGTAGGCCTGTTTGAGCATGGTTTTTAAACTACATTCACAGATATGTCCAGCGAGACAAACGCAAAGGTGCGATTGGAAACAGCCAGTAAAAACGGCCGTGCTCCTGACGAGCTCTGTTTCTTAGATGGTAAGAGGCTCCCAATGATAAGCAAAAAATTGTATCTGTGCAACTAGAAATGTCTTCTTTATTTCATAACTCCTTTGGAAGCGGACATACGTGTATGTAGGTGCTTCATACATGCAAGTGACCAAAGTTGTGACATCATAGGAAGTACTCACAAATGAAAAGGTCGCAAAACGAAACTTTTTTTTCACGAAATACCAAATCAATAATCTTGAAACTTTGCAAAATTAATCTGAGTTCGGTGTAAAACTCGATACGCGTCATCCAGATTACATCTCCCGCCATGCGCCTGCAGTCTAAGGTTTCGGCCAGCGAATGGAGTGAATCAAAATGGCAGCCTATTTAGCGATATTTAAAATTCTTTAAGAGAATCTCATTTTATTCGATTCGGAAAGTTTTTTCAGAAACATCATTTTTCCTAATAGACTTCTTCCAAAGTGTCAGCGTTTAGTAGAATGTTAAGCTTCCGTCGAATTTACGTATAGATTCATCTCAAATCTTTGTTATTCATGCTAACCCCAAGGTGAATCATATTAAGTAAGAAGGCTCCTAGCTCTTACAAACTTGCTTTATCGAGCTAAATGTGGCTAATTAAGGTTCTTAGAAAAACCAAAAGATTTGCTGCAATCCTTGATCCCGAAAACATGAACGTGCAATAATACTTGGCCAACTTATGTTTTTCTATGGACGACTTTTTTAACACATATATGACAATTTTTAGTTGTTAAACAGACATGTTTTGGCAGCGTCTTCTGCCTTCGTCAGTGCTTTGATGAATTGTTTGTTTCCCTGTTTGATGTATGAGCGCACTTTGAAAATGCTTTACCTATGCAGAGTAAACCATCTCCCCTAAAACCTTCCTTGCACTTGCACGTATAAGAACCATTTGTGTTCGTGCAAAGTGCATCCTTGTGACAACTGTGAGTTCCGAGTGAACATTCATCCACGTCTGAAATGAATCATGGGTAAATAGGTTAGACTTTCATGCGGCATAAAACTATCATTTTAACTCTGTAATTGCAATCGGCGTCCCTTTATTAACTCTTTCAGCCCCAGGCACAACAAACACCCTGTTAATATTTTTTTAGACTAACTGCAAGTTGGGTTCGTGTGACTTTGTTGTCTTGTATATGGAGCGTTTCTAGAGGCCTCAAATTTCGAAAAAATCACGCATCTTTTGGCCTATTTCAATTTAGTGTAATTGCCCGACCGCAAGAAAGGCAACTCTTTCAGAATTAGGCCAAAAGATAAAACATTTTCTTCGAAATTTGACGAGGACGTATCCGATTACCTTTTGATAATATAACAGAAAAACAAATTTTCCCTTTCTTTAGTTTTGAAAGATTCGAGCGTGCAAAAATTTCTTGCGAAATTTCAAACAGAGGGCAATTACAGATGAAATCGAGGGCCAGAATCCGCCTTTAACCTGTCTGCTATGTTAAAGTTGAACAGGCTGTACTATGTAAATATGAAGACTGTAGAACAACTTAGCAAAGTAACAGGAAGACATACCCGAGCAGTACGTTCCATTTCCAGCGTAACCCTTCTTGCACGTGCAGTTAAAACTTCCCATTGTGTTATTACAGTTTGCTAGCTTGTGACAGTTGTGCAAGCCTTTGAAACATTCGTCCACATCTAATATACAAAAGGACTTGATAAGTTCAATAACGGCAAAAACCGTAGCTCTACCAGAAAAAAAGAATTAGACATGA
Organism: Hydrozoanthus tunicans; assembly: GCA_026413305.1. NCBI lineage: Eukaryota > Metazoa > Cnidaria > Anthozoa > Zoantharia > Hydrozoanthidae > Hydrozoanthus > Hydrozoanthus tunicans. Next base: position 9,770 of record JAOBAT010124253.1, read on the forward strand.
AATCCTTGGCTAAACATCCTTGTTCAGTTGTTCAGCTCTCTGTCCTCGGTGTAAATTAAGTTAAGTTTATTTCTCTGCAGGGAAAGGTTTACGGTCCGTAAGACATTTTTGTTTCGCTTTTGACAAGAAAAAGCTTGCCAATTTAAAAATTACAGTTCAAATCAGTCTCTGTAAGGTTTAACACAAGATGGTAGGTTAACTAAGTGCTAATTGGCCTTCAAACGGTTGGGCCAATAAAAATGCGGCAGATATTGCTTGGTTTAGCGTTCACGATGACATATAAGTAAGGATCAGTTGCACAGCATAGCTAAAAGCTATATTTTGAATATAGAAAGAAAGATTTATGGTTCTGAGTTTCTTCAGCTCGGTTGGTAGAGCGTCTAACCGGCAATCAGAGGGTGATGGGTTCGACTCCAGTTAGGGATCCAAAATTTCCCTTTCTTCTAAGAATAAGAAACCTGATGATGATGATGACGATAATGAAAGATTTATGACTTTAAACATCTAATTCAGACCTTCACACTTAGTTCCATTGCCTAAAAATCCCTTTTTGCACTTGCACTTGAAAGACCCTTCTGTGTTTGTACAAACGGCGTCCTTGTGACAAGTGTTGTCATCAATGGAACACTCGTCTATATCTAGAGAAAAGAAAGGACTGGATATAAGTTTGGTTTGCTCAATTGTTACTACACTATATTTCTCTCCCGATAATTTTTTGGTTAAAAGAATTACAAGCTCCCTGTTAACAGCGAAAGATAGAAAGTTCAGGTAAAGCAATAGTCTGAGTGGGCTCCCAAGATGTAAACAAAAAAAGGTGTCATTAAGCTCTTAATACTTTTCTAGAGTACATTTCTGTCATGAGAAAATTTTTGCTAACCCTGACGTAAGCCAAAGCTACAGCAACGATTTCTAAAAGAAGATTCAACGTACATGTTAATTTAACGTAATACCAGCTTTTGCGCTTTTTCTTAGATGTAAGGAACATGTTGTTAGCTTTCTTCTTTTTCATACATGTTTGTACCTGAACATCGGGTGCCATCGCCTGATTCAACATACTTGTTAGTTTACCGTAATACCAATCTTTTGCGCTTTTTCTCAGGCATAAGGAACTCAAGTGTTATAGGAAAACGACTCCAAAAAATCTTTACAAAAAAATGTACTGAATATGTTAGTAAGCAAATCTGAAGACAAATCCGTGTAACATTTCGGTTTAATTCAAAACCATTTTCAAACACTGTGATGTTACAAAAGCGTGTGGCTCACATTTCGATAATTGTAAAGATTAAGGTGCGATTCGTAAGGAAAACAACAAATGACAAGGCACAACAGAGCATACCAAACATAACACTTGTCGTCTGAAAATGGATGTAAAGAACATCTTGCTAGTTTTCCCCTTTTTCATGTTTGTACCTGAACATCGGATACCATCGCCTGTGTAGCCCTTGTTGCAGGTGCAACTGAAGGAACCAAGAAAATTGCGACACGCTGCGAGTTTGGAGCACATCCCAGCTGAACACTCGTCTATGTCTGTTATGACGATAAAAAAATGAAAATGTTAATACCGATAATGGCAATAACGACATAATAATGATTGTGATAACGTCGAAAGCTTAACACTTACTCAGCAAAAACAAATTCCTTGTCTAAGAAACTGGTACAAAAAAAATAATCCAGGGGTTAAAATTCTCAAGCTACAATAAAAACAACAGCAGGTGGCTGGAAGTCATTTCAAATGTAAAACTTCGGGCCGGACAGGACAAGGCAAGCCCCAGTCGAGTCCGAGATGAAGAAAAAAATCAGGGATGGGTCAGTCGCGCGCTCCGCAAGACTGCCTGCAACGTCTCAAGGGAAGAGAAAGCCAAAACAGGCTTGCCGCAGAAACGTTGACGCTGAGGGAAGGGAGCCGGAAAGACGTACATGGACCAAGAAGAAGAGGGTCTCCAAGAACCGCGTCTGTTGGAGGAGTTTTGTTGCGGCCAAGGGAATTTGAAGGCATAGTTAGCTAACCAAATACCTTTGAACTAACCTGAACACTTCTTTTTCCCATCACCGACAAATCCTGGCTTACACTTGCATTCATAAGACGCTTTAGTATTGGTACAAATTGCATTGGGATGGCAATCATGAGTATTCAGTTCGCATTCGTTGTTTTTCTCTATCGAAACATTAAAAGCGTTAGTTAAGTTAATTTTTGTTGGTGTTATTATTGATTATTGATATTCTGCTTCATTAGCAAACAAATTTATATGTAAGTTTAAGACCTATACGCAACCATGATCCTTTTCGGTGGCATAATTGTTTAATAGTAATTTGCCTCTTGCAGTTTAAAGAGAGTATTGGTCTCAAATACAGTTTTGTGGCAAAACTGATAAGGAGTTTTTACATAAATTTGTTTTTATAAAATTTCCAATAACTATTTAAAAAATCATTATAAGTACAGTATTTAACACTATTGTTGATTTCAATTACTCGGAAGGGGTTTAATTTTGAAAAGTTTTTCACTACTCAGAACTTCTCAAAGTGTATCTTAATTGTAAATAGGGGCACTTATACTGAAGCAACTAATGTAAACAAAGATTTATCTTTTCATCCCTTCATTCATCAATCAATCAATCAAGGAACCATTAAGTTACTAATTACTATTACTAATTTACTAATTAAGCAGTAAATCAGTCATCAATTAATTAATCAGTATGTCTATCCAAGTCTCTGATTTCAAGCCCTTTTACATTATCATTGTGATTTTTCTTAATACTTTTATAATGTGTTTTCTATATTACCTGCACAGCAGTTGGACTCGATAAACTTGAATCCTGGCCGATCGGGACAATTTGACTTTCCACAGGCCAGACCTGGTTTACAATCACCGTCTCCTTTGCAGTGACCTTCGTTCACATCGCATTGCCAGAGTCTCGCAGCTCCACAGCAATAGGCGTGAGATCTGTTTAGCATTCCATTGCAACCATCTACGTTTAAGATAATTTGATGAGTTAAAAACAAAGGTTTTGTGGCAAATTTATTGCGGTATACTTTAGATCTGCTTAGCTTTTCTTTGTAATCATCAACGTTAGGAGTTTATTTTTGATGAATAAAACCCTTTTTCTGGAAGTTTGTTTAACATAAACATACTGTTACAATGTAAACTTAAATTGGGACAAACGACCGCAAACAATAAATTGATGGTTGCTATGCAACAACGTCAGATGCAAAAGCTGTTGAAGTCAGAAGCGTCGAAAATTAAGAACAAATTCAAGAGTAAGTCCATATGGCCTGTGAACCGAGACAGAAGGGTAAGAAACGAGACTAGAGGTGCAACTAGAGAGTCCATACGGCCT
>JAOBAT010124264.1:0-13104 GCA_026413305.1 Hydrozoanthus tunicans
AGTATGGAAGAGTTTAGAAAACTAATTAAATTTAATAAAACAATTATTCCATTCGCGCTTGTTGGATATAAGATGATTTATAGCCAACTCGGCGCTACGCGCCTCTTTGCTATTTACCATCTCATATCCAACGCGCACTCTTGGAATAATTGTTAATTAACACACCAGCGAGCAACAGGAGAAACTGTTCGTGCTGAAACTTTAATTTTCTTCCCAATTACTTCTTTATTCAAAGGCTGGCCATATTTACATTGTCAACTACAAGGAACTTGAGGGAATGAAGAAGTTACCAGGACGCTATCTGCCAGAGTGTTTGGGCCTATTTTATGTTACTCCCCAGAATCACCTGGTGCCAATCGCTATACAGATGTACCAAACTCAAGGAGTAGCGAACCCAATATGGACGCCACATGATTCCCAGTACGAATGGTTGTTGGCCAAGATGTTCTTAAGAGCGGCAGATAACAACATACACCAGGTACATTAATGATAATAATGATAATGATAATGATAATGATAATGATAATAATAATAATAATAATAATAATAATGATAACAATAATAACAATAACAACAACAATAACAATAATATGATTTAATTCTACATGGTTGCAAAAGTTTACAAAATGATGTCTAAAAAGCAGTCCTTTACAAAAAAAATAGTACAGTTAAAAAATTTACATGTTTGTAATTTGTAAAAATATATAAATGATGCGAAGAATGCCACATCCGCAAAGCTTCGATCCAAATTGAAAGGCTGCGTAATTTATCCATACTGGAGTTGGAGTATTCGAGTCTGAACAACTGATCAAAATTTTCTAGTTATAAAAAAAAGCATTTATAAACATATTTTTAATCTGAAAGCTTATACCGTTGGAACAGTTTTACAATATTTTGCAAAGAGAACAAGGATCTATATGAGAAATAAACGTACAAACTGTGTTATTTACCTTTCGACAACCCAACCGGAAAAATCGGGGTTGTAATTATCGAGCCGAAAGTCCAACCCACGTCTCCAATACTAGTCAGGTGTGAGTCCCAGCTCGTGTGAAAACACCAAATTTTGGATGAGTGTGTTGAAAGGTAAAAACCACGGTGTGTGATTATTTCTCGTATTGATCTCTTAACGGTTAATTAGAAAACATTCCCATTCTCTTCCGCCGACCACCACAAGTATTTCACATTCCCAAACTGTTCTTGAGTACAAGCCAAATTGCATCAAATTATTGTTGGTGTTCATAACTTCTGGCTCAACCGGCGTTTAGAATCCCTTTGTTTCTGAAATACAAAGAAGCACCAATCTTTAATTCCTTGTTGTTTGCCTTGACCGAGTAAAGAACACAAAATGCGCTAAAAGGTAAATGAACGTGTAGCAAATTGTTTAAAAGGCGGTGTACTAAACTCTATGATTGCCATTAGTTATTGAGCATAAGGCTTTTTTTAAGATCTTTTGATATCCTTAGAATTCTGATAACTATGATCTTGCCCTTGTAGATACGAATCCACCTTCTGATGACTCATTTGGTCATGGAGGCCGTTGCTGTGGCAACCTACAGACAACTCCCCACCATCCACCCCATTTTCAGGCTTCTTTTTCCCCACATCCGGGGCACTATGCCTATCAACGTAAGAGCCCGGGAAAAACTGATCAACCCAGGGGGTATCATTGACCATGCGCAAGGCCTAGGGGGAGGAGGGCACATTCAGCTGTTGGAGCAAAGCTATACAAACTTCACCTGGGATATGTTGAACGTTCCTCATATGCTGAAAAAGCGGGGAGTTGATAATCCAGAGAAACTTCCAAAATACTACTACAGGTAAAATGGTTTTTTTTGTAGGTCAAAACTTCGTTAAAACATGTTCTAGTTTATGTACTTGTCAATTGAAACTCCTGGGGACAATGAGAGGATTTTGATACGATCTGTGTTGCGCGCGTCACTATCACGCTTTCATGTTTTGGATGGTCAGTGCAGTGCGTGGTGTTGTTTGAAGAAAAAATCCACCAAAATGGTTATATGCCACTTTAGTTAAGTGATACTTATATAAACGTTTGATATTCTATTGGTGGTTTCTTGTGACTGGTGCATTAACGTATGACTATAGGACTAGGACTAGGGCTATGACTATAACTATTACCGTATGAATTTTTAGACTTTAACTATATTTTATGACTATATTTATGATCAAGCCTATGATAGCGATTCAACTTCGACTTTGGCTCTGATTGTTTGTGTGAGTTTTATTATGATTGTGACTATGATACAACTACTGTGGCCGTGACTGTGCTTTTAACTAAGTCTAACTTTGAATCGAGCTATACCTGCATAATCAAACAACACTTTGAATAATATTGAGTCTGTGAGTGGGACTATCTTATGGCTGTGGCTATTGCTATAAAAAACAATAACTTCGAAAAGTTTAATCCATTGGTTAGGTAATGAAATGACTAAAAAGTTACCTCTTTAGTGGAAGAAAATGAAACAAGTATGACATAATGAAACATCCCGAATCTTTAGGGAAGACGCACTGAAGCTTTGGGGAGCAATAGAAGAGTTTGTCAAAGAATTTGTTGAGGTGACATACAACTCGGATGACGAGATCAAAAACGATCCTGAGCTGGCAGGCTGGATACAAGATCTGCATGATGAGGGATTTCCCCAACGTGAAGGTGACGTCGACCACAAAGTCCCAGAATCCATTTCCACCCGTAGCGAGCTTGTGGCCATACTGACATGTATCGTGTTTGACGGCTCGTGCCAGCATGCAGCGGTGAACTTTGGACAGCTGGATATTTATGGGTTTGTTCCTAACGCCCCGTCAATCATGCGCCAGCCCCCGCCCTCTTCCAAGGGAGTCGTTGACCTGCAGTATGTGCTGGATACCTTGCCGACGAGGGGACAGGCAGGATGGCAGATTGCCGCTGCCTATGCCCTCACACAATTTGCAGATGGGGAGGTAAGTGTTAGATAGAAATACAACCTGGGTTCAACGGTTGAGTTTGCAGCGACGATTAGCTGATTATATATGCATGTGTAACTGAGTCATATAAGAACTTCCAAATGCGCAGATACTATCAGTCAGTAATGTTATTGGCTGGAGAAGAATGCCTGGCGTTATACACACGTTTTGAGTAGTGTGTGGGAACTGTCACCATATTGGACAAGTGATGGCTGGAACAAGGCCACGCTTAGCCCTTTCTCATTTAGAGGGGTGTTGGCGGAAAATCAAAATAAAGTTTAAAGAAACGCATCATGTTTTTCAGTTTACCAAACTGTTTCGACACTACTTAGTGTCATTTTCAGTTGTACTAAAAATGAGTGTAGCAAGAATGTGTATAGAACACAGAAATCTAGAGTTCCAACTTAAGATCAAAGGGGCCATTCACATTAAATATGAAAAGCCTTCACTTGATTCCCAGGTCAAGCATATTTTGCAATTTTTTTGTCTTTGAACACTCCATCACCATCATTATTTTTTATATTCTTGCAACACTAGTTTCTTGCACCACTGAAAATACACTAGAAGTTTCGAAACAAGTTTGGTAATTAAACTTGATGTTTGTTTCCTAATTAAACTTGTTTGTTTTGCTGTTTTCAAAATCTAAGAAAATCCCGACTTCATTTTCTGATATGACATATTTCTAAGGAGAGAACTAGTGTATATACATTTTACGTACATACGTACATTCTTATTGCTTGGGTTTTTATTTACAATATTCTATTTTTTTCCTTCCCTTAACAATAGATTTTTTTCTGTACTTTGTAAATTGACTCTAAAGTATCATTTAAGTTATTTACATATTCGTTTAAGCTTGACAATTGCACCAGTAGGAAGTCGAAACATTATTTGTATATACTAGTTTCTATCATATTCTTGTTATTATATAGATTTTTCAATCTTCCTTAATAAAAATAGTAGATAGAGTAACAGTAGTTGAACGATGAGAAGTATTTCCTACAAATCGCAATCAAAACTATATACAGTGGAACCCCGCCTTACGACCACCTCGTTAATACGACCACTTTTTTAGGCCCGGCAAAACGCCCATATATTTTCTTATAAAAAAAAACCCGTTAAGGCGACCATCCCGTTTATGCGAACAAGGACCAATTTTTTAGTTCCCGAAGTGCATTTTTCTTTGTTTTTAACCTCGTTGATACGACCAACAATCCATGCCATACAAATTTCAATAGCCAATAGGAAATGCATTGTGAAATAATGTCAGTTTTTATCTTTTGTTAAAAGCAATAAATCATCAAAACGGAAATTGACACTTTTGAAACAATAACTTCTCTAACTAAAAGTGCACTAATTAGCAAGTGTTGAAATACATTCAAAATAATTAAATTGTTCTGTCATCATGGACAAAGACGAAAAGATTTAAAGCGGCAAACGAGCTCTCCAAAGTGGTAGGTCAGGTGGAAAATGACTGGGTTGAGCGCAGAACAAGTCAGTCAAGAGTTACAGATTTTCACCCCAAATCGTCCTTATGATAGATGAAACTGTAGCCTCCGCTGGCGATATGCATGTGGCAGATCGTTACTGTTTGTTTCGTTTCAATATGGCTCTTGTAAAAACTAGGTTGTTGAACGAGTTCTGTTTCAGAGTTGAAAGTATATTTTATTATTTGAATGCTATTTAGAGGCTTAAGAATAGTTGTAAAACATGTGAAGCACGGATATGATTTAAATACACGTTAATCTAAACATGTTTGCTACGAAGTATAACCCTACCCCGATAATAAGACCACCCCGTTAATACGACCACATTTTTTGGCCCGTTGGTGGTCGTACTAACAGGGTTCCACCGTATATCTTCATGGGGCTAACTATGCTGTGTGTTTATTTCATTAGCGTTACCTTGGCGACTACAGGGACAGCTATTTTACTGAAACCAAGTATGAAGAGGTCTTAAATAAGCACGCTGCAAAACTGAGCCAGATTAAAAAGGAAATCGACCAGCGAAACGAGTCAATCAATGTACCCTATGTGTACCTTCGTCCCGATAGAGTGCCCATGAGTGTTGCAATATAAGTAATTATCATGAAGGACTTATAAATGGCGTCCATTTTGTTTACTCTTTGTTAAAGACAGCAACATTTCTGAACGCGTATGATGCTCTAGGTACCTGTCTTATGAAAACAGAAAAAAGCACAGTAGAACAATTTAAGACAAACAAGAGGAAACCTACACAAACACTAAAGGCAGTCGTATTATGAGCAATTGACGTCAAATCGGATAGAAAAAATCATCATTACTATGCATGCAAGAATCATTAAACAAATTGTTTAAAGTTTCACAAAATTCAAAGACAAGGCTACAGTTAGATAGTTGTAGCCGCAGCATTTTGCTGAAAGTTTTGACGTATTTACACGTTTAAACTTAAGGGGCCAATAAAGGGCCGGTAAACTTGTAAAAGCTCTGAACTAATGCTCTTTACTTTGTTTTAGAGTTTTAGATCTTTTTCAATAACCACAACCGTAATATGATATTTTGTATTTGATATGGCAGTCGCGTGTAGCCGTACAGCCGTGATTACACAACCGTTTGGAAATAAAACGGTCGATCTTGACCAAGTGCTAAAATAAAAACAATAAAAAATACAAACGCGAACAACCGATGTCATAACCTTAAGTGAGTTTAACACTGACGAAGCATACATACAGTATATAATTCGGTTCTATAAGTATTAGTTCTGTTAGTGAGATTTCCATCTAAACACGCTGGATTTTGTTTGGTTCCCCTGATCTATATAATTCTCGTTTATTGTGTTGTATTGTCATATTCTTCGAATTCAAAACCCCAAAGTTCGGCGCTTTACTTAGAAGAAAGCAACATAGGTGCTAGAACAGGCCAGAATTGGCTACTCCCTTTGTTCTCCCGGAATTTGCAAAATGTTTTATTCAATCGGCTCTAGCACGTTTGGCTTGAGCGGGGGGTAATGGAAAGCGATTCAATTCTTACAATTCGAATAAAGTTATACTTTTAAAGATTTTACGGTATTTTCCCAAACCATACAACTGAACATGAGAAAACGGAAAATAAGGGTGTAGTACAACAGGACTGATGTTTTGATAACAATAAGTTTGCTTGTTTTACCTATACTTCGTGGCATGAGTTTTTCGTAGCTGTTGTGAACATGATCAGGTGACAATCCATAACACTCCTAGATGTTTAGATCGAAGACTTGATCAGATTATGTTTTTATCAGTTAAGACAAGAGAGCCATTGTGTTTCTTTTGAGTGGAGGGTGAAATATCTCAACCAATTTTCTTAGCACACAAGCAGTCCACCAACTTGTACAACATCAGTCACAAATTCCTTGTACCTCCCTTCAGAAGTCGTTGCTAAAGATCACCTTTTACGTTCATTTTAGAAATTAAGGCTAACGTTTCTTGTTTGTACGAATGGTTTCCTTGCAAACGATATTTGTCTCATAGAAGCAATGATTTCAGTGTTGCCAAAATCTAGAAAACGTCGATTATGCTTTTAAAGTAGTGCTTTGGTATCTTCTTTCAAGAGTCTGCCTTGCAAGATTATCTTGTTCACGACAGTTTGCTTGAAGTTGAGGCAGTAACAATTTCGTTAACAAGAGAACGTCGACGGCATATGTTATTAACGAGAGCTGTGGCTTCATGCTGTGAAAGAAGTTTGTCTTTATGAGCTTTACTACAGTTGCGAAGAAAATGTTGAAAGTGCATGACCGCAAAGAATGGTTGTGACTTGAGGTTTCGGTAATATTAATTAGGCTTTGATATGTTCAAGTGAAGTGCGTGCAGAATACCTCTTAGCTCTGAGCTTTCTTTGCATAAACGCGATGGTTTAGCTTTCTGTTTTTTTTTCCTGTATCGTTTTCCAAGCTTGTTGCCTTTGATGGACGCGTGACAGGTCAACAGCCAAGTAAAGGGATCACCATTTCATAGTGTAATTAGAAAGCTGGTCTAGACAAAGAATTCGTCCCAAACGCGTTTTTTCCTCGAATGCAGCAAAGATAGTTGCTTTTTTTGTCAATTTTAATCCGAATAAACAATAGGATGTTTCTGTCCTGTTTAGGCCCTTCTTCGCCAATCTATCAACAGCTCTTAGTGTCTTTTCTTTACTTTGCTATCAGCTAATGTTGTTCCCTTTTAAAAGCAAGTAGAGGTAACTTAAATTGTTTCTTTCAAGTTACTTTTGCTAGAAGTTTCTTAATTTACACACATTGTTTTGTTGTCTTAATGTAGGACATAGTATTTAAAGTTGCTTGTCTTTTAGTATCTTTATTGTCTCGGAAAATGTCCTAAAAAAAGTCTTGTAAAAGCTCACATTTCAAAATAAAAGAATAAACTTTTCCCAGTAGCTGGATACAAGGTAAAAACTGGCTGATTATTTCTTTACGTGCATGATTCAACTTATTGCTCAACAACTAGTGAAGAGTTTGCATAAACGTCTCCAACACAAACTTACCCCCTGAGAACAACAAAAGAAAATTAAAACTTGGAAACTTTCAGTAAACAAATGAAACTTAGTTATAGAACTAAACAGTTCTTATCTGAGACAACGCCAGACAGCAGAATCTCTGCTGCGTTTAAGAAAAAATAGCTCAGAACGAAGTTTATTAATTTCAGAAAACATCTTTTAAGGTTTACTACCAATAATATCCGTTTCTTGTATTTTGATTTCTATGATACCGAGCATAATTATGGCTCGTGATGAAAGCTTCCACTCTACTACTTTCGCCAGTTGCTCCTCTGCCATGACAACTCAGAAAAAAAGCTTAAGAAAACAATCTTATCACGAAGCCGTGATATACGACTTGGATGAAGAAAGCATTCGAACCAAAATAAGAGGGAAAAAAAATTCTGCTGCGAGCGAGATGAAAATTTTGACAAAAGATAAAAAGAATGCTCTCATCGCCAAACATCGCCATTATTTGGCTAATGACAACATTGTTGGCATTGGGGTGCAACCAAAAACTATTGGTAACAAGAAAAAAGTGGTTCTGGTGTTCCTGGTGAGAGAAAAAAAGAAAGACGACGAGTTAACGGAGTCGGAAAGGTTCCAAAGAGAGTTTCCCTTGATGAAACAAAATACAGCCGTTGGCTGGAAATCTTTACCGTAATCGAAGAAACGGGCGATATATTGTACCTCAGAGAGGTGTAAGCTGTCGATCGCGATCGATGAAACGACCATAATCATGTTCATAACGATACGTAATACAATTTTTAGTTCGTTAGTTACCCAGCAACTAATAAACAACTTCATGAAAACGAAGAAAATGATTTTTAGCTCACGTTCTTGCTGCTGAAACTCGTGTGTCTTTACGATATATTTTTTCCATTCACTCATTGCGGAGCAGCTTTGCCAGCATACATATTAATTTCTTCAAAACATCATGAAAATACAATCGACATTTGGCCGTTTTTACTTTGCTTATAGAATGTTTTTCTACTTATAGTCTGGGAGCAAATGTAATCCCGTAGGAATTTCGTGCTTAAAGCTGTTTGAAATTGTTAACTAGTAAACATTAAAAGTTTTGGTGGCAACTCTGCAACTCGCTAGGATGGGTTTTAAGGAGGGTTAAAAATCGGGCGAATAATTATGAGCAAACATGAAAACGGTGCTGGTATATAAAGAGTGACTGTCCATAAAAATCAAACAAAATCAAAAATTCGCTGCTTGATATCCTTAAAAAATCGATTTCTCTCATACTTTCAAGTTTGGTAGGGTAATGCATCATGAGTACCATGGTATAGTTTGTTTGGTAAAATTTCATTGTATTTAGGAGAAATATGCAAATTACCGAACATCACCAAAATCACCGTTCAGACAGGTGGTTTTCGGTCCCACTTTAGTGACCGTATTTGGAAAATTTGAGCTTCTGATATATCAAGCAGCTGTTCTAAACTATACCGACTTGAAAAAAGTTGTAAACGTTATGATTGGCGTATCGATTAAATAATATGTACCGATTGGTTCTTGTTCTTTGTCTTAAATAATGCATAATATTTAATGCGTAAATATTTTTTTATTCAAGCTGACACTTTTATTAAGGAACTTGAATTCATACTCTAACATTGGTTAAATCGAACACCGTCCCGCTGCAATGCTCTTCAGTCTCTCAATGCTAGTGTTTATATGTGATTTGCCGTAGTTAGGTCCCACACAAGCAGCTGTGCTAAGAGTGAATTGACCGGAGCCCTCCACGCAATCGTACGCGGTAAAGTAAACTGCGAAATTGTAGGAACATCTGTTTTTTTTTTTACACTACTAAATCTTCTACAAAAAAAGATGGAAGCAAAACTTTCTAAAAGTTTTACACCTAATTATGAATCATTCGTATAAACTTTAACAGACGAAGACCATTTTTTTCAAGACTAGGCTACTTAAACCTCAAGGGTTCTCCAGGAACATTTATCGAACGACAGACTGATTAAAACAGACTTTCACAGAAGATCCCGAATCACTAGTTAAGCAAAGTTGACGAAAGAAAGCAAAACTACATCTCTGCTGCGTTTATGTGAGAATAGCTCGGAACGAAGTTTATTAGTATTGACGGGCTTTTTAAAAAAAATTATTGATCGACAATGAAACGAGGATCCTCTTCTTTGGTTGTTGAACAGCCCTGTCCATCAAAGGCAACAAGCCTGGAAAAAGATACAGATAGAAGAAAACAGAAAGCTAAACTATCTCCGAGCCTCACTCGTTTGTCGTTTCAATTATGTCGTCCTTCGGAACAAGCTTACAAAGACAAACACGGGCAGCATAAAGTCACAACTCTTGATGTTAACGGGCATCTTAAAGACGAAAACCTTGTTGCCTCAACTTCAAACAAACCTTCGAAACATGATGATCAAAACAAGCTTTTTAAAAAAGATGATCAAGGCAAACTTTCGAAAAAAAATGCCAGAGCACTAATTAAGCAGTATCGATGCTTTCTTGGCGACAAAAACGTTGTTGCTATAGGTTTCGGTTGCAAGAAAACCAATGGACATCAGCAAGAAACGCAGGCCTTAATCTTTAAAGTGAAAAAGAAAAAACCTTTGAAAAAGTTATCTGAATCAAAAAGGATCCCTCCAAAGGTGACCTTTAGCAACGACTTAGGGGAGACAAAGGAAATTCTGACTGATGTTGTACAAGTTGGTGGGCCACTTGTTCTTCAAACAAACCGCTCAGGTGACCCCATTTACGTAAAAGAGGGCCCGGGTATGAAAGAGGTATACAGCGCAACTGTAACAGGAGTGCTACCATACCAGTTGCAAGAAGAGACCGGACAACAAACACCTAAAAGGCGGCTATTGACCGCTGCGCATTTGATTGATTATGATGAGTCTCGAAAAGGAGAGATGCTGTTCTCCCCGACTCATACCGAACCAATTGCTCCTATAACTGGGTTATACCCTGTAACAAAATATAGGAGGCGTCTCAACAAAGATGAAATGGAAAATGCTATCTTCAATCAGATGGATATTATGTGGGCTGATGTCGATGACTGCCTCGATGTGCCAGAATCTTCAAACATCTCTGGTTTAGGAACCGCAGAGGAAGGAGATCAGTTTGAAATGAATGGAAGCACTTCTGGAATACTTACTGGCAAAGTCGTGTTGCCTTTTGCCTCAATAAAAAGTGCAGTACCAGCGAATGATTCTACAGGTAAATACTATACGTATTGGGAAAATATGATTGAACATGGTGTTCAGGTACAGAAAGGCGACTCAGGTGCAGGTCTAATTAGACAGAACGACAAAAAGTTGATTGGTCTCCAATCAATTGGGGTTGACACAGAAAAAGAGGCAGAATCAGACAGTTCGGAAACTTCTACAGGATCTGAAAGCAGTTCCGACAAAAAAAATACAAGTTACATCAACGAACCTGTTGGCTATGCATGTCACCTTTACCCAGACAACTAATAGACTGCTTAAAACACTAACAAAGACTTGTTTTTTGTTTGTTAAGGTATGACTTTTCGAAGAAATGTTTACCACATTGTCAGCTATTTAGCTTTGTTACCGAAAACGCTCTAATACCCCCTCTCTTAACAAACCCTTCGTCTAGCGGTTGAAATTTTCAATTAGAGCCCCACTTTAACAAGCTCCCCGCCCAAACCTCCTTAGTTCCTCCCTCAATTGTAAAACTGTAAGCGTCAATACAGAAGGCGTTTTGTTAATGTTTTCGATAGAATTTTATCTGCATTACTTCAGAAGTTGGCAAAATGGCATAATCTAATGTAAACAAAAATATTACAAACATTTATAACTCTGACTGCTAGAAAACGAATTTAAAATAGCCCCTCCCCCATTATAACACCTGCCCCATCCCCTCCCTCGAAAGGGTACGAAATTAAATATGGTCCCCGTTGGCTTATTAGAGAGTTTGCGGTATTCACAAACCAAAACATTGAGTTTTGCTGGTTAGAGATAATGACTTTGTGCTGTTTTGTTAAAACTTGATAACAAGAGCGTTTTCTTTTTCATTCGACAGTGATAAGTTAATATATGCTATTCAAGTTGATCTCTCAGTAATTTCAAACAAATTTTAAAAAAGGCAAAATTCTGGCTAGCAAACTTCCTCAACTGCCCTTTAAAACTTTTTTGGATTGACATCTCGCGTAACTCGTAAGACCCCCTCTTATCCTTTAGCTAAGCCCAAACAAGTTGTATTTGTGTTAAGCACGAAACTCGTTCGTTTTGTACTTAATGGAAATACGTTCTTATGATAAATAGAATCAAGTTCTTATACTAAATGGATATCCGTTTTTATACTTAACGGAAAAACTTTTTATACTTAATGGAAATACGTTCTTATACTAAATGGAAATACGTTCCTTTGATCACCGATTCGACGAATTTATCCACTTTTCCTCTTGACCAGTCTAGAGTGAAAATGACCGTCAGTTACAGAAGCGTTAATTTTTGGTTATAAAACTGGAAAAACGATTATTTCATGCAACAACATAATAAAAAAAATCATTAAAAATCATGATGTTTATATGCAATGTCACCGTAACAGAAATACTGAAAGCACTTTTTTAGTAAAAGAACTGTAAAATAGATGATCTTTTCAAAGAAAAGGCACGAAGCAATTTTTTAAGGTTTTGCTCATTTTCCTTGCCATTTTGCAAATAACAGTGTATATTTAAATAGCACATTTGCTAAAAACTTGAAACCCACCTTTTTTCTATGGTGTTTACAATTTATTATGCTGTTCTGCAACAAAACTTTTTATTAGTATAATTAGCCTTAATTGAATCTATTTTCACAATGCGAACTGACTATTAAATGGTGAGGACCACAAGGCGGACCAATGGGTAAATATCTAATTTATGTCGGTTTTATTATCAAATCAAAACTTGTAATTCTTGAACTGTATTTTCTACAGATTTCGAACTTCTATCACTGTATTATAAACCTGTCGTTATTAACAGTGCAATAAAATAGTTGTTCTGAAACCTTGGTTTGGTTCCCATCGTTACAAATACTAACGTGCTAAACTCAATAGTGCTGGAGGTAAAGGAACATGAGAGCTTTAAAAAACGTTGACAGCCTTGAAAACTTTAAAACTAAAAAAGGAAAAAATCGTTACGACATTGCTTGTGTTATTGGCAAAAGACCTGCACACATAACACGATAACTTTCCCGTTCGTATGATAACCAGGAAACTCCACTACGCCGCTAAAGCTACAATAAGCAGAATGCATGAATTTTCATTTCAGTTCTTTTGCCGTCATAAATTTGATTAGGTTAAGCGGTGGGAAGCTTTGAGGCCTAGAGTTAGGGGCTTATTTGTGTCTACTAGGAAGAAGTCTAGCTCCAATTAGGACGTGTAAAAGAACACTGTCCTACTATGGGTACTGAAATCTCATGTGTAATGTAACAACACAAAATTATCATCAGTCGTATTTCAAAATCTTTATTAACAATTTTGCACTACAGAGACAAAATCTGTTGGCTTAGAGAATCGAGAGATACATTGTTGACAGGATACATAAAAACGCCAAATATGTTAAAATATCAAAAAACGGTATAAAAGTTAAATGGTGTTTAAAACTAACGTTTTCGACTTATAAAGTCATCTTCAGGTAAATGAAATAGTTCATTTACCTGAAGATGACTTTATAAGTCGAAAA
>JAOBAT010124275.1:0-13102 GCA_026413305.1 Hydrozoanthus tunicans
CTCAACAAAATCGACACCCAGCTAATTCTATCTGGCTGTGGAGCTGTGCTCCGAGGTCATGCATGGGCCGTATAGCGACCGCAAAATGCGCCTTAACATGCTTTCGATCCGACCTCGTTGAGCTGCGTCCTTCGCAACTCAGTCCATGACTGCAAGTAAGGGCGATTAGCTAGCTAGATATTATATGAGACGGTAAATAGCCAGAGGCGCTTAACACCGAGTTCGCTATAAACCATCTCATATCTAAAAATCACGAATGGAACAAACGTTTATTAATTTCTCAGTTGAGTTTTCCAAACCTATCCATACTTGAAAATGACCTAGAACTTATTCAGAACCGTTTTACACTACACGGTCATTTTCCATATATGGTCAGTTCGGTGTGTCAGCTGATAATAGAGATTGAGAGAACCATAAAACATGAGTTTGTTTTTTTCCAAAATCTTTGGTTGGCTGGATGTCGGAAAGCATCTATTTTGTTTTCATTCAGCAAAATGTGTACCCTCTTTTTCAAAGCTCCTCAACCGAGTTGCACGACCGTCGTTTGAGCATCTAAGGCCGCACAAATCCAAAGTGTAAAGTTTCACGCTACTTACCGTTTGGAGAGAAAAAGTCCCGATCAAACACGGTGATACACAACACGTCTTGTTGCAAATCCTTCACAATAAACGACATCTAAAAGAAGGAAAAACATCAGTCTTAAACAACTAAACTAAAGTTGAACACAACTAATGCAGAATCAGCGAGAGAGATAGAAAGACAGCTGCAATAAACGCGTAATATTCAAGTTATCAAATAAAGGGCACTCTAAAATATGAACAGAGTGTGTCTGCATACGTCAACCCTGGAATTCATCGGCTGTTTGTAAGGCTTTTTTATAAAAGAAAACAAAAACTCGCTTGCTTTATTCACTGACGGAAACACGCGTGTTGCTATCACCGAAGAGAGCGCGTGCGCTCGTTTTACAGCTCTATGATACATTTTAGGTTCGTAATCGCGAGAAGTTAAGCTAAACAAAAACTTGCGACCTCAAATATCGATCCTTAAATCATTGCCACCGTTTAAACAAAAAAAATCTCACTGTTAGTAATGAGCCGTAACCTAACTCGGGCAATGACATAGGTTAACTATTGTATTTTAAATAGATTGAAGTTGAGAGTATATCTATTTCACTGTCCACTGCAATTTGTCAGAATTTGGGACGAAAATATGAACCAGCTTACATAACGGCCTTTTTAGTGTGACATCGTCGCTCATGCAAGAAAATCGCCAGCTTTTTTTTACGAGATTGTTCAATGATCGTGTTTATACCCTTATAAAGTTTCTTATTTCGGCTAAAATGAGTTTTTTTTTCTTAATTCTGACCTTTAAACTTTGTTATTTTTCATCTGTAATGGCCACCTGTTCAACTAGCCCTTATGGTTATCACAGGAGGCCAGCACTTACACTCTGTATCATCTATAAATATAGTGTCTACCATGTAAACTGAAGTGCAAAAATAAATGTTGTTGTTGAAAATAAAAAAAAGAAATTAGAAAAAAAAACTATGTTGTGTTTTGAGGGAAAACGAAAAAAAATTAGGACGCTTCCACTGCGGACTGGAAACTCGGACCTTGTATGGAATGGCAAATGAACTAACCACTATACTACAAATCTTGCTGCTTGGCATGACCGCCAAAATATAACGCAGAACAAAGCCGAGACTTCAGCTCGGTATTTCGCCCAAGTAAAATGTGACTCAAGGGAAAAATTAACCGACCGAATAAAACCAGGCTTAAGTGAAGCAATTCTTACCGAAGAGTTCCATTTGGGGTTTAAAGTTTGAGGAATAACTTTGGTCTTGTGCTCCTGACTGCCCATACTAACTTCACAGTACGGGTCACTGAAACCTGCAAGAACAACCGCGTCAAACATAATTACCACCAAAGTTTAGTAAAAAGCAGAAAACAATTAATACTTTAATTACGAAAATATTCGAACGATTAAATATGCAGATAGAAACTAAGCCCGAAGACCTTACCGTTCGGGTCAGAAGCTTTGAGTTGAGCTCCTTCAATGACGGTCACGTTGAGTTTACCAACGCCCCCGGTACGGAAAGAACGTGCTGAAACGAGAAGTAGACTTAATTAGGAATTCAGGTAAGATCTTTGATTTAAAAAGGAAAATAATTTCTCGTGTCAACTGGCTCATTAGGCCAGTGCTATATATCTCCGGTCTCCGTTCTGTCAAGCGGAAGAGAGTCTTTGACTCCCCCTGGACAGGACACTAATCTATCGCAAGCTCGTACTTGTCCAATACACTCCAACTAAAACGAGTCGTCTTAACCAAAGACGGCTCGTATTTGGCAAAATCTGTTCTTGGAGCCGTTAAAAACGCTGACAGGTTGTCACAACTTAGCGACTCTTAATGAACCGTTTGCAATGTTAGCAACCCTTCGCAGGTTAGCCCCCAGCAGAACTGGTACTCATTTAAATACAGGGTTCGTCCGCTTTTCTCAAAGCAAAATTTAAGGACTTTTTTTTAGGATTTTTAAGGTAAGACTATTGTTCATGAGGATTTAAGTCATAGGACATGAACCACCAGAACTGACCTAAAACATGACTTTTTACGATATTGATTTTCCTTGCCACAGTTATATAGTTATAGGCACGTTTTAGTTGTTGTTATTCATGGACCTAACACCAAAGCAAAGGTTTGATTTGGCATTAAGTAAGCAGAACTATTACTGTGCACTTTTTATGACAACATAACAGTGTAGTCTTCATTCAAACGCAACAAGCGGTATGATTCATGCCTCTCGAAGCATCACAAAATATGCCAACTTCAGTAAAAAGCAAAAATTTAAGGACTTTTTAAGGAGCATGACTGATTTTTGTAAAATTTCAAGGACTTTTGAGGCCTCAAATTTTGGAAAGTGAAAATTAAGGACTTTTAAGGTTTTTAAAGACCCGGACGAACCCTGTAAAAAGCTGAGTCGAATGGAACAAGTCGGGTAAAGTGTATTGCTTAGAACACAACACAGTGGTCTGACCGGGGCTCGAACTCGCGACCCTAGGATTACGTGTCGAACACACTAACCTTTCCGCCACTGTGCCGCCGGTTTTTTAATTGTTACAACAAACTAGCACACTATTAGAAAATTTTCAAATAGTAGTATAAAGTTTCTAAAGAGCAGTTGTTAAATAGCACGCATTTTCCTTCCTAGTAACCAAGTTTAAGAGTTGCTCACTTCTTTGGTGGTGCGCCTTCTCTCTGGAGAGCCTCTCGGTCTCAATGTAATGTTCAGACGCCTTCTCGAGATAAGCCAACCACTTGGATCTGATACAACAAACACAAATATTAGTTCTTTTTTTGACACAAAACAGCATTATTTCTATTATTTACCGGCCTACCCTTCGTGACTGAAGATTACACGGATGGTTGAAGGCAAAGAAGGCCGCACAAATGTATAATTCTCGACAAAGCTGGGGATCGAACCCGGGCCATCACGCTTGGGAGTCACAACAGTTCTTATCATTACCATTACCATTATTTTTATTATTATCATTATTATTATTATTATTATTATCATTACTGTTATTATTACTGTTATTATTATTATTATTATTATTATTTTTATTATTATTATTATCATCATTGTTATTACTATCATCTGCAATATCAATGATGTTATTATTGTTATGTATCATCAGCATTATCATTATTTTTATCATCATCATCATGCTTGGGAGTCACAGCAGTTCTTATCATTACCATTATTATTATTATTATTATTATTATTATTATTACTATTGTTATTACTATTATTATTATTATCAATGATGTTATTATTGTTATTACTATCATCAGTATTATCATTATTATTATTATTAATATTTTTTTTTTTATTATTATTATTATCATTATTGTTATTACTATCATCAGCACTATCATTATTTTTATCATCATCATGCTTGGGAGTCACAGCAATTCTTAACATTACCATTACTTTTATTATTATTATTATTAATATTGTTATTATTACTATTGTTATTAATATTATTATTATTATCAATGATGTTATTATTGTTGTTACTATCATCAGCATTATTATTGTTATTATTATTATTGTTATCATTATTGTTATTACTATCATCAGCATTATCATTATTATTATTATCATCATCATGCTTGGGAGTCGCAGCAGTTCTTATCATTACTTTTATTATTACTGTTATTATTATTATTATTATCAATGATGTTATTATTGTTATTACCATCATCAGCATTATTATTGTTATAATAATTATCATTATTACGCTATTATTATTGTAAGAGGGTTGGTTTGAACTTTTCCTTATACACACGTCATACAAATGACCAACGTATTGGTTGTAAAACGAATAATTGAGTAACACGCCATTTGACGTAACTAGGGTTGAAAAGGGTAAGGCTCCTTTCTCTCGTGGTGTGGGTAGCGATTATTCCTGCACATTCAAACATTTAACAGTAGTAAAAAACTAAGGCACCTACTTAATGCTCTTCGATTCTGCTCGCAAGGAATAAACCCGATCTATGTGCGATATGCTGAAAACAGTTTCTTCAGCTGCAGAAAAATAGAAACAGAATGTTAGTTCTGATTAACCCAATCCAGTCTTAATTCTTATCCTGTTAAAAACTCTTAAAAGTCAAAGTCATAAAATCTCCATAAAAACTTCAGAATTTGTTGAAGCAATGGACAGTTTTCAGAATCTACTTGTAATGACAAAGAAAAGAAAATGAATGATCATTTTGTAGGTAATTTCAAGCAGTGGTTTTAAAGTTAGAACATTTTTAGTTTATGTGAAACCGTTTTTACCAAGATAAGGCTAAAATCGCGTCTTTCGGATGGCGTAAGCCCTGGGGAACCTTATCAAATGAGTCGTAAAACATAGGTATATAGTTTTTAAAAAAAAAAAATTGAATGCTTCGGCGAGTGGATATAAACTTGTAGTACGAAATAAAAAATTATTGTCGCCGTGAGATGATGGGAGATGAGTTGCCAGTTTTCACCTGACGTCACAGCTATCATCTCACGGCGACGATAATTTCTTCATCACATAATACTTCGAGCCGTAAAACCACCGTGCGTTTCAAACGACGTGCTACAGTCAAGCTAAGCTTGCTCGACTTGCACGAGTTAAGCACGGCGTCTGAAACAAACCTCAGTTAGCTCAAACTAAAATCGTGTAGCACGGGTCAGCTAGTCGTGCTACCAAACTATGGCGCGGATTGGTTTCAAGCGCCGCGTTTATGGCGTGCTGAAGTTTGATTTTCTAAGTTCACGTGAACTTAGCACGACTCGTCAGATACTCACTGTTCTGGTCTTGGATGTTGACTACAATTTCGTTCAACACAATCGGCTACGAGAAGAAAGAAATTAAAGTTAAACATGAGTTTAAATTTGATGTAGTCAAAATTGATCAAACACTCCTAATTTTTCCCTTAAAGGGTTTGTTCTATTTTGATATATCCTTCTTTTTTAGTCTTGATCACATGGTTATACATAATCCTGCGATCTGATTGGCTACTGTGAGGGCATTATTACCTTGTAGCAACCGCGGGTATTACAAATTTTTTTTTTTCTTTTTTCTTTGTTACATTCTGCAAAATTCCTTTCGAGTTTTAAAAAAGGCAATTTTACGTCATATTTTCGTTTTTCCAACAACAAAAAAAAGGGTTTTCACAATTGACTGGCTGGCTGAAACACTTTTAGTTCGTGTAAAAAATGTTTCTTCGGTTTTGCAAGACGATTTGCAATATTTACTCGCACAACTTAAATTAAAAGCGCATTACTTAGAGGCCAACATTGAACGCGAGCCTCCCACGTGACATGAACATTTGGAACACTCGATTTCACGGTTCCTGAAAGGTTACCAAGCTTCTACATGAAACCGAGGCTAAGGTTTTCCTGGCACAGTTAGAGAAGTGGAAATGATTATCATAAGAAAGAAACTTATCAGCATGTCTGTTATTTCTACTTCATGTAGAAGCATGATTAACTTTCGGGAACCATAAAATGGGCTATCGCACTTATTTAGGAAGCGCATTACATTGAAGACTTTTTAACGTTTCCCACTGTACCTGTTTATACAAAGTGTATTTCATGTTTGAACCGAACAGGTTGCCTGCGATGGATGTTTGAGGTCGAGTGAGCAACAGGAAGTCGTTAAATAGGAAAGCTTTCAGCTCTTTACCACTCTTGGCCTGTTAGTAAGAAATAACGTATGATCTCATAACTAATAATAACGATAATAATAATAATAATAATAATAATAATAATAATACATATATCAACTGACGTCATAGCGGCCATGTTGGTATCCTTGAACAGAATAATTTCAATTTTTTTCTTTTCTGTAGGAAAGCAACATGGCCGCTTCGTCTTTTTGTCTTTTGCGTCTCAAGGGAGTGCGTGAAAACCAAGAATAGAATAATAAATAGTAATAATGATAATGATTCCACTTTATTACAATTATTATTATAATTATCGTTATTATCGTCATCATCAACATCATTATTATTACTATTATTATTTTATTTTATTTTATTTTTTTCATTATCATTATCATTATTGTTATTGTTGTTGTTGTTGTTAATGACATAACTATCATTATTATTGTTAGCAGTAGTATAACAACAAATTAATTTTTTGGGCCATATTAGTCCTCTTTCTAAAGCACATCATTCGGTTCGGACCACATCAATGGTGACGAGTGTTTTGAAAAACAGCACTGCTAGTTGTTTAATGATAACGTTACCTTGAACAAGGTCCCTTCGTACACGAGCTTTCGTGGTCCCATGCAGTTTGTTGCGGAGTTGAAAACAAGCGACTGCAGAAATCAAACCACACCAGTTAGTCAGATAATGTTCTTGAATACAAGTTGGTAAGACAGTTGCGAAAACATAAAAAAACTGACGCACCCGTTGAGAATTCGCCAGCTAGGCCGGTAAGAAAATACTTCCCTGTTTGACGGAAGTTATCAACTACCCTTCTTTTGGGCTTGGGTCAGAGATAAGGTTTGGGTAATGCTAAGATATTGGTTTAGGGGAGGGGAAGGTTGGTCGTTTACTTGAAAACATAGTTGATCTAACGGGGTGGAGGTGGGGGTATATCTTTTTTTTTTTTGGGAAACTACTAACCGATCCCTACCCAGTGCTAGGTTGAAGTAAAGTTTCAGGGGAGGGGAGGGTACGTGTTTTGTTCCGATTGCCTCACCTCGTTCAGCCCTTGAGTTATCACGTGAGACTGCAACCATTCCAAGCGGTCGGAATTCTCCTGGTATCGCACGCCTTCGTTCACCTGCGCATGGGTACAGAACACGAAAGTCAAGTTACATGTAAAGAGTATTTCGATTAAAGCTTTCGTTTTGTTGTCTATGAGTTCTAAAACCACAAAGATGTATTACCTTAAACAACTTACAGCTTTGTTTATCGTCAATCATCATCGTGAAAAACCTTCATCAAATTAATCCATTGCCCCACAAACCGTCACTCAAATGCTACAATTCTTAATAAAGCAATTTCATTTCAAACTACTGCAAAACTGCCGTTTTAAAAGAGATGTTGTTTACTCTGTAATCAATAAAGCATCGGAGCTGAAGCTTTCCTTTTACTTTAGAGTTTATTGAAATTACTTGTTACCTAATCTAGAACCAAGTCCACGCTTTGCCATCAATTTCACTTCAAATGCCACGATCGCTACGTTCAATCACATTCCATTCCTGTCTTAAACTATCATCCCGCAAAGACCTAAATAACTGTTTACGTCAAGTCTCCGAAATGGGTAAACAATACGCCGAGAGACACAATGGTGCAGAAAGGTCCATTATTTCTGCATTTTTTTGACGTTGTTGGCAACAAATAATTTTTCATTTCACAATTTTCAGAAGGTAAAAAGTTGCAAAATCAAAAAATTCAAAGGTATCCTGCCTCAGGTAAGAAAAAAACAGTTCAAGTGTTAGCTTTTCCTTTTTCACAGCCTTTGAAGTGTTTCTCGATTTCATTTCCTGAAAGACGAAGGAAATAACGCAATATTTTTGTCCTAACAACCTTCTTTCTGCATCACTACTGTTCACCGATCTCTTTGGTTACCCAAATCAAATCAGGTGACTAACTAGTGGAATGGGTCTATTGCTACAACTGTTATTCTAATAACAAATCTTGCTTCGTTTACATTACTTCACACCTACGAATTAGTAGATGGCGAATTTTATCCAAGAGATAGATTAGCTTTACCTGTTGACACAAATCCTCGGCTCTCTCAAGAGCAGTCTCAACATTGATGCGGTCGGGATGGTTTTCTGGAGTGAATTTCAGTATCTAGAAATCAGAGAAACACGTTTTTCTTTATCGAGTATAACGCACGTTTTGTGACATTAAGCCCAATTACACGGAACATCTGGTACGGCACGGATTGAAAAGTACGCGTACCAAAAAAACTGGTTCGGCATTTTTGTTGTTCGAACACACTAACAATTTCTCCGAGCCGTACTCTTTGTATTTGACACCCGTACCATTTTTGTCCGTGCCGTACAAAAGTTCCGTGTGGTTAAATGAGGCTTACAACAATTTTTGCGACGTTAAACCGTCATTTTAAAATCCATAGTTGTATACACAAACTCGTGTGTAACATGTTCCTTTTCGTACTATAAAGCACATGAACAATTGAGGTTTAATCAAAGTGAGTGAATAGCAAATTTCACACGTTGTGATTGGTTCCTGAAACAGTATATATCAAGGGCTATTAACTGTTTTAAGAAAGCTGTCAAAATGGCAACTCGTTTTTTCGCGGCAGTCTCGGAAAAGGAAGTTTACGAAATAAACGATTCCCCCATTCCACAAAAAGCGCAACGAAATTTGGGGTGTCTGTATTCACAGGTAGTATTTAGTAATTAACTATCCCCGAAGGAGAGGTGAATATTTCGAAACAAAAACTTCCTCGTCTGTAACAGACGAGAAATGTATCGCCGTTTGGACTACCGCCTCAATATCAACTAATAGCCTTGGATAACGGAGCCAATCAGAGCTTGCAAAAACTGATATCAATCGCTTTGCTAAATACTAAAATGGTTTATCACGCCTACCTCTTTAATCAACAGCGGATATTTGCACACTCTCTGTAGTGGCTTTAGGAGATAACTACTAAGGGGAAGACCGCTGGCACGTTGATTGCCGGCGCATTTCTGAAAAGCAAGCAAAAGGTAAGACTTAACTTTATTCTCTTTCAAGGAGAATTAGTTACTTCGTTTTATAAACTTGATAAAAAATGAAACTCTCCTAACCTTGTAGGTAAGTAAAGTAGGGATCCGAGTGGGGAGAATTTACCAGTCGATGTACTAGGGAAACACTTTTGGTTTATAGTATTCACTAATCTTAGCGGTAGTCGGAAAGACCAACAGGCTTTACAACCCAATTACTGGACTCCGAGGGCCTACGGTTTAACGTCCTTAACCGAGAAGACGCGAGAGTCTAACCGTTAGCAGGTGTTAGAGCAAAGGCAGCACCTTCTCCTCAGTTATTCTAAGACCCTGAGTGAAGGTCCGGCACCGGGAATCGAACCCAGCCCTCCTGCACGAAAGACTGGTGCCTTACCAACTAGGCTAACTTAATTAAATAGCTTAGTTAAATTGCTTGTTGTCCGAGTTAAAGTGCAACTATCGGAACCTTGGAACACAGTTTAAGAAAAGAAAAAATGTCGTTGATTATTTTGGCATATAGAAAAGGTATTCCATACCTTTTCAAATTATATTCTCGTGCCTTAGAATTCACCTATTCCTTAGTAGCACTTTAAACTGTACCTTTTCAAACTGCTTGAACTCGGGGTTGTTCTCAATTTTCTCCTGGATTAGCGAGCAGGACCTCATCATGCAGCTACAGAACCTCACGTACGGTGACAGGCGCGGCAGCTAAGGTGCGGTTTGGAAAAGACAAAGAACACATACAATTACTGGCAAATTCTTATCCAGCTGCCAGTTTAACAAAGTGCTATGTTTTCAGCGGCAGCTAAGGTGCAGTTTGAAAAAGACAAAGAGAAACCTTCAATTACTTGCAAATTCAGATCCAGCTGCCAGTTTCACAAAATTCTATATTTTCAGAAGGAAAACGCCATAGTGTTAACTACAGAGGGCCAGAAGTTGACTATAGCAGCATGTTAAAGGCTACACCAAGAAACAAATGAGGTGAACAGACTTAAAATCAATAACGTAGCCAAAAGTAGCGCGAAAATAACGACAAGCAAGCGATTAAGTAATGGTCCGTGTAAGAACGAGAGAACCTCCCATTGTTCTGCAGCATTTCGCTTTTCCAACACCAGAATGTTTAAATTACTTTCTTACTACCAGTATGCAACACAGTTTTAAAGTAAAAAGCATTGAAATTCTATTTTAAAGCAATGTTTCTTTTGTGCTATAATGTTTAAGCCAATCATATAACTCCAAAACAAAAGCGAAGAAAACCTTTTTAGTTTCAATGTTGCCCACGTAGAATTTTTCTTAAATTTAAAAAAAAATTTTTGTTTCAATAAGAAGGGAACGAATGAGTGAACTGGAAAGAAACACAACAGCTTACTTATCAATATATCGTCCATTTTTAAAGTTTAGCCGATCAGATCAACAGTTTAATAACATCGCAATTAGCACCTTTCTGCATTCCAAATGTCTTGGGCAAAGTCTTTAAAAAATAATAAAATAAGTGGGGAAAGTCTAAAAAAGAAAAAAATAACGATATACAGCTTCATCAGGCCAAAACGAATATATACAGAACCAGTTCGTCTGCAAAATAATTTTTTTTCAGTTGGTTTTTGAAAAGAATGACCTTCAGTTTTGAAAAAAAAGTAAACATCTTTTAAAATTTTGTCCGTTCTTGGCCCTTAGAAGGGAGGTCACGTCATTCTGGTTACGCGAAGAAGGCCAGGTTACCTGTTCACAGAGAATGACCTTCAGATTTGAAAAAAAATATATACATCTTTTAAAATTTTGTCCGTTCTTGGCCCTTAGAAGGTAGGTCACGTCATTCTGGTTACGCGAAGAAGGCCAGGTTACCTGTTCACAGAGAATGTCCCCGATCATGACAATTTTACCGTTGTTGCACATCTTCTTACGGACGAGGAACGCTCTAAATGAAAATGGTGAAAGAGTAAAAAGTCAGGCAGAAAAAAATAAACGGGTTGTTCAGTTCTATCAAGTTTGGTTTTCTTTTTTTCTCAAAGCAAAGATGAGGCCAAAGCAAAAGACTACATTACAAACAGTCCCTACTGTTCTTCTTAAGTTCATGTAAAGCCCGTAAATCAAAATGGCGGACAAGTAAACGCGAGAAAACTATGGTTAGGAGGAAAAAAGTAAGGGGGAGGGGATGTGGGTGGGTGGGGTAGGGAGGTTTAGAGGTAGGAGAGAAAAATAGATATATAAATAACAAAAGTTTTAATAGAACAAATAACTTAATTCTTTCTTAGTAATTTCTTCTCTAAGGAAAGGTTTAGGGCCCATAAAAAGTACTGCTTAGAGTTTCCACGAAAACTTGTCAATTCCAAAATTACAGCTCAAACCAGTCTCTATTAAGTTGGAAACAAGAACGTTAGATAAAAATTTAACCCTGGGTTAGTGTATGCATACAATAGATATCGGCAGCGCATTGGCCGAGCGGTTAGCGTGTTCGACTCGTAACCCTAGAATCGCAAGTTCGAGCCCCGGTCAGACCACTGTGTTGTGTCCTTGAGCAAGACTCTTTACCTGACTTATTCCAGTCGACTCAGCTGTATTGTGAGTGTCAGTTCTGCTGGGAGCTAAGCTGCGATAGATTAGTGTCCTGTTCAAGGGGAGTCAAGACTCTCAACCGCTTATACATTTACGGAAACCAGGGATAAGCGCCGGCCTAATGAGCCCTTGGCTTGAGAAGGGATTATCTCTAGATTTAGTTTTAACAACTGGGTCCTGGACACTTGACTTACTTGAGAATCTTCATGCTACACGCGATTAGTTCCTTCATGTTTACGAACACCGTCTGAAGTTCCTGTTCATTCATCATTCCGGACTCTGCCATTGGGTTATAGAAAACCTGATCATGCGGGAAAACATCACATTAGAACACCTAATCACAAATCGAGCGACTTACAAGGCTTACGGGTAAAAACAAGCATCCTGCAAACTCTATTGTCCCTAGTTGTACTTTGAAGCTATTCTAAAATAAAGGTTCCTGACAACGTCAGGTATACAAACTTGCGAAATTAAGTATATTTCAAAATTTTCAGACATTTTTTAAAAAGTAATCGTCCAAAATATTCGAAAGTTCGATTTTTTGGACGATTAAGTTTTCGGACCTTTTAATATCAGAAAATTTAATCGTCCGAATATTTTCGTAATTAAAGTAACATAAAATGTGAAAGTTTAACTAAAGAACGAAGCTAGAAGGGCTAGCTTGAATGCATTTAAAACTGACGCCATTTATGAATACGGTTTGTAGATATGATTAAATCAATTGCCTGTAAAATGTCAGGATGCCCTGACCCCTCCCCCCTTCGTACCTCCATAATCAGGCTAAGGTCGTCCATCAAGGTTTGCTCCGTGTTAATCAACTCGTAGATGCAATTCTAGTTGAAAAACATTGAATTAGTCATACGAGATTCCAGAAAAATCCAGGTTGTTTGCTCTGGTTATGAAACTCCATCCAAAGGTTGAGCACAAGGTTCAACACTCACCTGTCTTTTTCTCTCAGTATCTGACATCGAGGCCAGGAGCTTGGCATCAAATGAGCCAGTCCCTGTGAACGTAGACAATTGACTTCAATAAAATTGTCTTTTCTAATTCCATTCGTAGGCTTTAATGACTTTAAGGCACAAAAACGAAAGGTTACAAATGTAAAACACAATCGGGCAGGTAATTTTTTTTCTTTCTTAAAAGAGTTCCCTCTCCCTTCCATCTTCCTCTACTCCACCCTTCTGTCACCCACTCCTCTTCATTCCCTCTTCCCTTTACTCCGCTCTTTATCTTACCCTCTCTCAACTATCCCTCTTCCCTTCTCCCTCCCTCCTTCTTCCTCTTCCAGTCTCTCCCCCTCCCTCTTCCCCTCCCCCCCTCCCCTTCACGCC
>JAOBAT010124286.1:0-13099 GCA_026413305.1 Hydrozoanthus tunicans
TAATAATAATAATAATAATGAATTATTTATAGAGCGCTTAATCTAAGCTCTAAGCGCTTGACAAGAAAGATAAAAGCATAGCTATGATAATAATAATAATGATAATAATAATAAATAATAATGATGATAATAATAATAATAATAAATATATAATGAATCATGAAAAAACAGACAGTATAAGTAGCCATTAATTAAGATTGAAAGCGGATCTAAAAAGCTATGTCCGAATACTTGATTCAAAAGTACTTAAGCTATTAATGAAACGGAAATCGTTTGGGAGGGAGTTCCATAGTTTAGGGACAGCAACAGAAAAGCATCGGTCTCCATAGGTGGCAGTGTTAGACTTGGAACAGACAGATAATTGAATGAACTTGAACGGAGGGAACGGGACGGATTTTAAGGTGTAAACAGTTCGCTAATATAGATTGGAGCCTGTCCATGAAGTGCCTTAAAAGTAAGAAGTAATAGTTTGAAAGTGATTCGATCAATAACGGGTAGCCAATGAAGTTCTTTGAGCCAGTGAATTTCTTTGAGCACAGGAGTTTTATGTTGAGATTTGGGAGTTCTGGAGACAAGTCGAGCTGCTGCATTCTGAACACGTTGTAGTTTATTGAGTTCTGTAACTAGCAGGCCATAAAGGATGGAATTACACGAGTCGATTTTTGAGGTGATAAAAGCGTGCACTAGTCTCTCGCAGACATCTTGAGTCAAGTAAGGACGTATTCTCCCTATTTTCCGCATGATGTGCCAAACGCCCTTGCATATATTATTGACCTGCATCCTCAGTGATAGATGTTGATCAGTTAGTACACCGAGGTCTCAGACAACTGGCACTGGTGAAATGACGGCGTTATTGATGTTATTGATTGGCTCATAAGATCTCGCATAGCATGATCTGAAGTGAACCACTTCGGTCTTTCTAGGGTTACATGCAAGGCTGTTGTTGGCACACCAGGTGAAAACGTCTCTGATACACAGTTCGATCTTAGATAGCCAAGTTGACCTATCACTGCGGGGATTGATGGCAATATACAGTTGTGAATCGTCAGCATACATCATACAGTCCAAATCATGATCCGTTATCACATCTTCCGAACAGGAGCGAAAAATAGAGAGAATAGAAGAGGTCCCAGCACAGACTGCCTTGTCGAACTCCATATCGGAGTTCAATCTCTCTGGGCGAGTCTTTTCCGATTTTTACTGACTAGGTGCGGTTTGCTAAATATGATCTATACCAATTTAGAGCAGTTCCGTTGAAACCATAACGAGTGTGTAGTCTGTCCAGCAATACTTCATGGTCAATTGTATCGAAAGCAGAAGATAAGTCCAAAAGCACGAGAACTACTTCTCGACCCCCGTCAATGGCCAGTATACTGAATGTCGTTACAGACATGCAAAAGGGCAGTCTCCGTGCTATGAAATTTTCTATACGCTGACTGGAGTTTTGCCATGAGACCATTTTTAGTGAGATAGTTTAATGTTTGTAGTTGCAGCAACTCGTTCCATGGTCTTGGAAAGGAAGGCGATGTTGGTGATTGGCCGATAACTAGAACATTCCTCGCAGTCACATTCATCCTTTTATCAACATTATGACAACATTAAGTTCAGGATCTTTCGACCCAAAGGGTCCTCTTCAGTTGTGAATACTGATTCAAATAATTATGCATAAAATTCTAGAGTGAGTTCAGTTGCTATATATATATATATCTATGTATTATTAAATAAATCAGTTTCAGATTTTTTCTCAGTAAGTAAATATGTCAATTATTTATTATAACTTACCTTGTTGGTCAAGAATCATATTTTGCCTTTTCAGATCATCTATGTCTGTCTACAAATTTAGAGAAAAAAGTCATAAGAATCAATGGTGTCCTGAGAAATAGCTGGTAGAAGTACAGAAAGTTGCAACAATTATGGGACAGCAATTAAAAAATTTTAGCAACGCACTGTACCAAAAAAATGGCTTGAGCCAATCTGAACTTGTCAGTGGCAAATACACCTTATTTAAGGATGCCCCTCTTTCCCCCTAAACACAAAAATTAACTCTTCCTACATTAAAAAAAAAATTGGACTCTGGATTTAGTTGTTTTAATTTCCAGAATATTAATCTTATTACAATTATTCCTACATATACTGTAGTTCAACAATCACCAAGTCCAATCGTTAAAGCACTGACAAGGGCAGAAAACACTGCCAAAAAATGCTTGCAAAACTCAAAGTTGTTGTTTATGTGTTAAAATAATTCCAGAATAAAGCTTTTTGATTCCCAAAGAGTAATAGTTCAAGTCCCTTTCAAGACTTATTGTATCTGCAGATTCTGTAACGAAGTTTTAGTCAAGCAGAGTTAAAAGGGAAGGCCAATAAGGCAGCAGCAATATAGAACTGATGCTCGTGAAGTACAGGCCAAAAAAACTTTAGTCTGATTTAATGTGTGGTAACAATAAAAAGTTCATATAAGCTAATGGCTGTGCAAGTTTATTTTAGGAAGCCAAATCATTGTGTGAGCTTATATTGTCATGACACCCTGGTCTCTAATTCTACTCATTCTGTTTTTTGCAAGAGAAGGCTGAGTTTTTCTTAGAAAAGTAAAACAATGAGTGAAAAAAATTTTTATCGCACTTTGGTCAACTTGAGCTAACAAGCTTAAATGATTGGCAAGTGAGCCCCAAATGCCCAACACATGTCTTTGATTGACAAGTGTTAGTGTAATATTGGCATTCAAGCCAACAGAACAAACAATCAACAATTTCAAAAGCATCTTGACTCACTATCTAATCATCCTTTTTTTGCCCTTGAGTTAGGCAATACTATTATCATTCTTTGCTGTGTGTGTTGTCATTCTACAACCAGATAGACAGACTTGTTCCAAAACTTTTAGCTTGTTTAATTTCATTGCTGTAGCTACGTGTAGTCCATGACAACCCTAATTTCCTTACCTGATGTGCATGATTTTTTCGTCTCATAAACTGAATATAGTCTGTAGCTTTGTTTAGAATCTGTGCTCTTGATGCCTAAGGATGAGCAAATATTGTCAGAAGAAATCTTCATAAGCATACAATTATTTTGAAAAGCAGATTAAAAAGAGGTCGATACAAAATTACCAGTAATCTGGTTGGGGGAAAAATTAAAATGTTGCTTTCAAGCCAAACTTCTGATTTTTTTGGAAAACTTTCACTTATAATTAAAATAAAAAACTGAGCTTTAAAGAGCACATGACATGAAATCAGTTTTCGAATTTCAAAGAGAACTTGCCATAGCATTTTTTTGACAAGTTTCTGAATCATACAACAAAAATATGCCAAGATACGGCTTGTAAAATTTCAAATTTTTTTAGCTTAAAATGTTACCTCCACAGTAACAACAGCCTGGCATATCAGGTGGTGTGCATCTTGCTTCACATTCGTTTCAAAACATTTGTAACTGCTAGTGTATTCCATTCAAAATCTAGCATTTAGGAATGTTTAAAAAATTCGCTTTTTTCATTGATTTTTTCATCATCTTTTTCCATTCATTGACGATAGGGACATTAAGATACAAAGACAGCAATGTTACTGACAACAACAGAGAACAATAGCTGGTTACATGTCTACTTTTGTCTTCAAAATTACAACGTGAAAATCACAATTTTAGAGTTCCATACGACTTCTGGAATAACAGAATTTACAAAGCAACTTTATCTTAAAAAACGCTGATTGCGCCATTAACATTGAGCCCTGAAACCGTATCTCTTTTTTCAGTCTTAACCATCTTTACAACTCACCTAACTTTATATCATAATCATGTTTACAAGACATCAGATAAGAGTAGTGAAGGTGCAGAGTTTTAAGTTGACAAGCTTGGTGGTTTCAGAAATTTTTGAAAAGAACAAGGAAGCTAGGCCAATTCAGCACGCTTGATTGTGCGTGCAATACAAAATTTATTTTCTTTATAATTGCATTGTTTCTTTTTGTTTCACTTAATATAATCTGATTAACATCTTAATCTAGAGAAAACAGCTGCAATTACACAGAAATATCACAAAGAGTTACATGTTATTGAAGACAATTCTGAAGAAAATATTGTGAACAGAGTATTTGAATGAGGCAACAAATTGGTTAATAACAAATTTAGATACTCTACACTTAAATAAATATATATCCACTGCAAAATCCCAAGTCCATATAATCCACAACCAGCAATGATTCATTCAATTGCAGTACAGCACTGCCATCAAATAAATCATTGCTGGTTATGAGTTACAATGATTATATAGCCAATTAATGAATTGTTTCAAAATAAAAATATATAAAACTGAGGCTTACAAACAGCAAGAATGTGTCTTACTCACTAAAGTAAAAGAATATGAATTTTTTTTTAAGCTTCACTTCATCTACAGTTGATTTCTGATTAGTTTACTTAATTGAAAGAAGGTTCAAAATGTTGAGAATTTGAGTTATCAGGACTAATCATAAACGTTGTAAGACCGGAATATGGAAAAACAAACTCGCTTAAGTCAGGGCAGTGGCAAATCTACAGTGGGTTTCAGTTACTATGAGCAAGTCAAGTTTAATACCAACTCTATAATCCTACAGCTGAGTTCTAACCCTTTCTTAGAGAGATAAATCTTGAATGTTAATGTTCCACAATTATTTTAATGTCTTCAGTTTCTATCAGGAAATTTGTAACCATAGATTCAAAATAGAGAAATTTTAACATAAACTGTTTGATACTGCTAGCTTTACTAAGAAAATGAAATAGGAAAGTAAACAAAAAAACATTTGAAACAACAGCTGTCACTGCTAAAAAAATCTTTTTCCTGTGGAATTTAAATGAGAAACTTCACATGCCAGAAAAAAGCACTGTTTTCATTTTTTTATCTGCAGTCCACATCCTTGTTATGGATTATCAAAGTATTCTGAGGTTCTTTTTATGTTTCTAGCCAAAACAGTGTGCAGTAACTTAAGACTTTCAACCAACCACAGAGAACTGATGCTGATAAATTCTTGATTCTATGAATATAATACCACTATTCAAGATTTCTTAGAAATGCAAAATTTCAAAAGTTTCTCCAAACAACTTATTTACAGCCATGATATCCTAATTTTCTTCCTCCTCGTGAACTTGAAAGAGAAGGAGAGGATTACTTCGTAAAATAAGCGGAACTAAACAAAATACTACCACAGTTGTCTAAATTCGTGTCGTGCAATACAAAATGTTGCCACTTGCAATGGTACCTGCTTGTGTTCCACACACTACGCTGAGTCGACACATAAACCAACATAACGCCGCAACAAGTCCAGACAAGTCATTATATTTCAACAGATCTACCAAAACTTCTCTTCAAAAATAATCACTGGAAATCGAGAAATAAAAACAACCAAGACTAGGCAACAATTCTTCTGACTGGGCAGCCAAACAATTGTGCAAAAAGTCGAGAATCATCAAGTGATACGATTCTAATTAAGTGATGTACAAGGCAGAACTAGCTAGATCGCCAAATTGCACGATTTCTAGTTATAACAACTGCTGCTGACACAATTTTGGTCAAGATTTTCAAAGAAAATTACGACTTACAGTTCAGGTAGAGGAGAAAGTAATCTCGTGTCTCTCTTATGGTTTTCGTGATTGATGACAGATAGCCTCGGACGCTAAAAAACTCCAAATTCAATTTCCCCATATTTAATGCTCGGAAGCGTCCATGAAATATTTGAACCACGCACATACGTCTTTTTCCAACAAACATCTCGTTGGATTACAAGAAGAAAGAAAAAGTAGAACTATACTTTCGATTAGCTTCTACTTCTCTTCTTTTTCGTTAGAAATCAACATCCAACCTACCTTCTCGCCTTGGAGGGAAGGTATTGAATCTCGCAAATGGGAGAAACTGTCTTTTATGTGATCTCTTCTCTTCCTTTCCAATGCGTTGTGATGGGCTCGCTTGTCGGCCTTCAAATCAAACAGTTATTTCAGCGATTGTGGAATCAAAACAGGACGAACATGACCTAACATTAACACACATCTCATAAAAAATTCAGGCTTGTCGTTTATAAACGCCATTACTGTTGTCGAGTAAGCGTAAAACTGAAATAATTCAACAGAAGGAAACTTGCGTTCCCTCAACATTTACTACATTGGAAGTGCAGTTGATTCTCTTTATTAAAATAAAGGTTTGAAATTAACTTTGAGTTTGGGCAATCCAGGAACATCGAAAACAGAAAACACGTGCCTCTCACACTAAAACACATGTGCTTATATTACTTCACAACTGACACCAAAACATTGCTTTACCTGCGACGCAAACTGAAGAGGTTGCCCTGATTCCGCAGAATCCTGCCAAAGATTTTTACCATAACTCAAAATCAGACCTGGCAGTACAACATCCAAGCAATCGGACAGCAAGAAATTTACTTACTTCGTCGCTTTCCACATCAATATCCTTGTCTTCGTCGCTCATTTCGCTCCTCTTCTTTTCCTTCATCCTTCCTCGTGACGAACGCACGTGTCGAAGAACCTGGGAATGTACGCTTTTTTCTGGTCGTGTCTACCACAGCCAATCAACACTCCTTTTTTAGTCACGTGATTATTATTTTGGAGCGAGACATAAGGGTTTGAAAAAGGTTGCTTCACTCAAATTTTCAAACAAAACAAAAATCCACTGGTTCAAAAGGCATTTTACTAACTTCTGTTGCGAAAACAACACAATCGAGTGCTTTGTTTCAGGCTCGTTAATATGCCAAAACTTTTAAAAGTTTTTTCTTTTGTCCGCTTTCCCTCCGTGTTAAAAGTTCCCGAAGCATTTTTCTTAAACTTTTTGTGTTCACGTACGGACAATAAAAAACCGAAAGGCCATAAGTATGAAAGTTAAACATTTTATGATTTTACTCTCAGACCACGAGACAAAAATACTTCCTACGTTAATGGGTCACATGCTTTATAAAGTCTAGAGCGTACAAGCGTCACTTCCCCGTTAGACACGCGTTTATTCATATTCTGCTTCAGTGGTTAGTGACTTATAATTACCGTTGTAGTTCAAGTTCCGACGTGTTTCATTCTTCCGTTATTTTTTTGTGCGGAAAAACATGGCCAACATTCCGGAACATGCTTTTGACTCTTGAAACTTTTGTCTCGAAGTATCTGCTTGCTTGCTTGAGGCAAACTTAAATTATTGAATGGAAAATCGAATTTACCATTTGGACTGGACTGGACTCGTTTATCGTATCAGCCGGCGATAAATTGTTTTTACGCTTATTGCGTGATGACTAGAGGTCGCATACGTCATTGACGCATAGTTTCTACGCACACCCCACACAAAGAAAACTCTCACCTCGTGAAACTGAACTGTATGGTTGGCATGCAACTTGCTGTTAAACAAAAGAGAGTTATTTTTCGTTTTGTGTATGTTGTTTGGAATGTAACCGGTAAGAACACATTCTTTTGGGAAAGCCCAATTAAGTCTCGAGCTTTAAATTTCATACTCGTATCATACTCGTAGAAAAGGCCGATATTAGGTGAGCCAAGTTGTATTACACTATGTTTTCCATCCTGAATTCAATCTCCAAGCTCAATTTCGTCATTGCGTATAAATAACCGTACCAGTGAGGTATTTTAAAACCCAAAATTAGGCGAGATGAGACTTGAATTGTTCATGTTTTTATTGTTATATTTTGATCAATACTATTTTTATCGTCGTTATTTTTATTCACATTTACTTTTATTTACTATTTTCCTCTATTCGTTAGTTCTTTTTGTTTTAAATTCTACCGCACACGTCAGTTAGCTTATATAGCTACTCGCATTTTAGCCAACTGTCGTAAATATTTAGAACTGTAACACGCCAAGTGTTTGTACTTCGTAATCATTGCATGAAGGAGGCTGTAATATAGTGTTTAACAAAAAAGTTGATAACGTTGTCGAAACTTATTTTCAAGCTAATTTTATGTACAGTCTTTTTTTTTCATAACAACTATTTTTATAAGAACATGAGGCTGAAAATCGCCAAAAATTTAAGAACATGTTAAAAATATACTGAGGCTCAGAAAAAGTGAAGAACATTTATCTATGATGATAACCAATATATTGCAAATAATTAACTCATAGTGTCAACGAAATTTGCTTTTAAAGATCCTACAAGCTTATTATTTTAAGTTCCGGATGGAAAGTAAAACCCTTTAATAATAGTAATTTTCGAAAATAAAACCTTTTCTCGCCGTTCCTGTTCCATTTTTTTGACTTGATGCGTGCAATGATGACGTAGAGGAGGCATGTGACGTTGCACGAGGCATGAAGCAGAGACAATTCTTTTTATCTCAAGAAATTCAATTCTGGCTACAATAGTAACATTTTTATAGCTTTAATCAATGAATTATTCCCTTGAAATTGTTCGAAATGAAAGTTTTTAGACATTTTTTAACAGAAATAAACTTTTTAAACAAAAACAACATAACTCACTGCTGCTACGTCACAGGTTACCAGTCCCCAGCCTGCTCGGTCAAAATTTACATTCTAATCTTTTTTTGATTAAAAAGCAATCTTAGGCATGGAAATTTTCTTTGGTTATTCAAATTTTGAGTTCACAGATGACAAAAGGTAAAAAATTAAGATTGATAGGGACTTTGAGTGGGCTTCTTGACTAAAGTTTGCAGAAAACAATTTTACATCACATGGTTTTTTTCATTCATTTACCAAATCACAGTTCTTACAGGTATATCCCCTTGAGACAAGTTAGCAAGAATGATTAAAAGTCAGTACCAGCTACGATACATGAAAATTTATATTGCCTAAAATCAGTAGCCAGCGTATCTCGGCGTTCTAGTGATTCTCGATGGCGAAAACAACGAGCGGCGAAGCCGCGAGATCGAAGAGCGAAGCAATGAGCGAGTCGGCGAAGCGTAGCGAGCCGCGAGCGAAGAGATCTCTCTCCCCATTCCCTCCGCGGCCCACTTTTCGCCGCTCGTTGTTTTCGCCATCGAGAATCACTAGAACGCCAAGCTACGCTGGCTATAAAATCAGTAAAGATATTTTAAGAACATATTTAAGAAAATTTCAGGCTGATATCCCGAAAATATTTAAGAACGCGTACGTTCAGCCTCAGTCGAAAAATTTGACGTTCTTTTAAAAAAAAATGTTCACACTTTTTTCTATAATTTGTATAAAAGAACAACTTTATAAGAACAACGAGGCTGAGATAGGCCAAAAAGGCAAAATTTAAGACTGCATGACAAGTTAAGAACAAGCTGAGACGATAGTCTTTTTTTTTTTTGGAATACTTTACAATTTTTAACTGAACATTAAGGAATAAACAAGAAATGTTTGGCAGTTTATAATCACTGGAAATCGTGTCGGGGAAAATGTCGGCGAATCCACGAAAAATTCTCAAGGCTAAATTGACCAAATTAGTTTTCCAATACAGTCATAAAAATGAAACACTTTTGACTTAGTTTTTCTTCCATTTAAACCACACATAGAAATAATAACATTTTAAGAACAATTTGAGGCTCAAATCGCCAAAAAATTAAGAACAGTGAGCCTCGGCCAAGTTGACTGGTTTTTACAAAAGAAAGAGCGTACTCCAAATTATTGTTGGCTTATATGAACAGGGTTCTCCTCAGAGATAAGAGAAAAGTTAACGACTTAAAGATGATTTATAACGTTTCGCTGCCGCTATCTTGCGTTCGTCGTCTGTGAGCTGTTTATGTTTTTTTGTGGGATGTTTTTGTTGATAGCCTTTTGTTGTAAAACGCACACTTAAGGAAGGGGGGGGGGGGGGGTGAATGGGTCTACGGATCAGCGGATTTGGCCAAAAACTTCCTTTGGATTGCGGATTTAAGCAATAATTTCAGCGGATCTGCCGTCAATCCAGTAAATCCGGCTGATGGCCTTCGGAATTTGGCAAATAACTTGTGCGAATAACGGATTCAAAGCATATTTCCAGCCGAACTGCGGATCTCTCAATGGCCGGATTGACAGA
This sequence comes from Hydrozoanthus tunicans, assembly GCA_026413305.1. Lineage (NCBI taxonomy): Eukaryota > Metazoa > Cnidaria > Anthozoa > Zoantharia > Hydrozoanthidae > Hydrozoanthus > Hydrozoanthus tunicans. The sequence continues at coordinate 9,947 of JAOBAT010124286.1, forward strand.
TTTGGCACTAATTTTGCGCGGATCAGCGGATCCTGTACCCCCTTTTAACCGGCCCCTTCCCATAACAATTCGTTTCAAATACTTTACATTGCTCGAAAAACCCATGTTTATATGTGAAACTCTGTCTTGGGTTATATAGAGACAAAGTTACACACTCGAGTGAAGAAAAGTTTTGCCTAGGGATCTTCATGACAAGATTTTATCTACTCATAAAGTGATCACGCTGTTAGCACGTTGAGTCCTGCGTGCGTGAGTTTAAAGTCCAGTTACTCAAAACGTCCAAAATTTGATTTGCAGTTGTCATTAGCATCAGTTAATTCATTCCTCGACTAACAAAGGTTTAACGCTGTCGAGTTCTTCCCTATGGAATTCTAAAAGAAGTCGCCGTTTTTCTTGATCCGGAGGACAATTGGCGAGTTTGTCTCGCTGCAAACAAAAATTGTATTTAGCCTGAGAATTTGAGGGAGATTTTTTTTGGAGGGGGAGGATGGCAGCCATCTCCTATCATCCCCCCCTACAACACCGGCTATGTAACTGTCAAACAGGCGAGTTCAACTCAACTTTTAAATATAAGACTTTGCAGTAGGTGAATCAGATCCCAGCATTCCTGAGCTCGATACCTGGCGCCCTAACTCAAACTTTGCCTTTCAGATAAGGAGGACGTTTAAGGTCATTCCATTAAAATAGAACCCGCTTCTAGATTTTTGTCAGATTTTCCCCATTTGTCAATCATTATATGTAAACTGCAATAACTGAATAAAAAAGGGGTGTGCCTATGTTAACTTTTGAGACAAGTATAGCTGCCACTCGGGGCAGTGAATTCTGACAAGCGTTACTGATATATGAAAGACTGTGCAAGTTTACAATTTATCGTTTTACCGTATAACCTTGTCAGCCCTTCAGGGGGTCGGGAATATCTCCTTACGAACTCGACAATCATAAGAACAAAACAACATTTTATCGAGTCAGTTCTCACGAGTCTTTTCCTAAAAAATGTGACCCAAATGGCGGGAACTCGGCCAGGGGTTTGGGCCGTACTTCGGCTACAATAAGGTTGATACAAATACCCCCTCATGGACTATTTTTTATGTTGTCTTAGGCTTGAAATTAAAACTATTTAGATTCTTCATGTGGCCAACCAAGACAACACCGAGGAGCATAAAAGAAATAAATGAAGATAACGTAAAGAGTTCTTCTGGATTAGTAGAATAATTTTCTTGTGATTTTCAGCAAAAACATTTTTGATAAGTTGGCATTTTGTGTGTTTTTGTTACGTTGTTACTTTGTTTCCAATACCTCAAAAAACAGTGTATTCTTGTCTATGCTTTTTTTATTTTTCCACACTTGCAACACACAGATCTTTCCTATTTTTCCTCAGACTTCAGACTTCAGACTTCAGACTTCTTTATTAAATATGTATATATGTTTTGTACAGAGACCGATTCGCAAATAGCATAGCTAATCGTGGCGGATCGATCAGATTAAAGAGTATATGATAGATAATATAATTTTTTTTACAATAATAATATATTTAAGTTACTTTAGAAAGACCAAAAGTGGCGGATAACGTAAACTGAAAAAAGAAAATGTTTAAATGGATTTTGAAAAACGGAATGAAATGAAATGAAATGGCGGGAAAAAAAAGAGATAAATTCACCGAATAAAAGAACAGAGACATGAGGCATTGTTATTTATAGGAGGCAAAATGTCTGGTTTTTAAGGGTAGCACTAATTTGAGGAATATCAATGTAGTCATGGTATGATTTTAGTACCTCAAAAAGAACGTTGTGCAGCGTCTTTTTGAAAGATTTTTTAGGTAGCTCTCTTAAAAAGGCTGGTAACTCATTCATACTTTTGCTCCAATTCTTGAAAACGCTTTTTGCTGGATTCCTAGTCTAGACTGTTTTATATAGAACTTGTTCGATGCAGAAGATCTAGTATTGTAATTATGAATAGTGCTAGCCTTCGTGAAGAAATTCAGGATATTACTTGGGGCAGTCCCATTTCGAACATCGTACATAAGGCAACAGACAGATTGAAAATAAAGAATTTGGACGGGTAAGACATCAGCATCTAGAAAGAGTGGTACAGCATGATCTCTCCAACCCACAGAATACATGTAGCGAAGGGCTCGTTTTTGAAGTCGCAAGATCTTATCTAGGTAACATTTACCGACTCCTCCCCAGACCGTAACTGCATAACCAATGTAAGGAATAATTAGTGACTGATAGATTTGTAAAAGAGTCTTTCGAGGGACAAAGTGTCTTAGCTTTGCGAGCATTCCCACAGTTTTGCTTATTTTAATGGTTATATGTTCAATATGATGCTTAAAGGTGAGATTACTGTCGATTAACATTCCTAAATATTTAATATAATTTTTGCACTCGAGGCTTACTGGTAGCCTCTTATCCATATCAATAATTTTTATTTTGGGTTCCGTTGCTTACTTTTTTTGATATGGGCGAAAAATGACAAAGCAATTCGGTGTTTCTTCTTGCTGCTAGGACTCTTTCACGCCTGCCAAATTTGCAGATTGTAGGCATGTTTCGGCTCTGTTGGCCTCGGCGGCCATGCTCTTCAGAGAGTCCTGTTGAAAAATGCCTGTATGACGAAAAAAAATTGTGGGGTACCCATGCTTATTTAAGAGATACTCTTGGAAAACTGGCAAAACATGTGCTTTTTTACCGCATTTCCGAGGGGAGACTGGAACGAGTTAAAAAAAGCCCCATATATTATGAAGAAAACTACTTTTTTGCATTTTTTTCTGGTATGTTTTCGAGAGCTCAACATTCACTAGAATACGACAAAAATGTGTAAAAAATTTTCAAATTTCCATTATGCGCAGTAAAGATGCGCAATGCAAAACTGGGGAATTACCTTCGAGGCCTGGCTTCTCTCCTGATTTCGAACCTATGTGAGTCGCTTGATCGAACTAACCGTTAGACCGTCTCTATTGCTGTCGTTTGAACTAATTTTGTACCGTACAAGGTTTTTCACTGGTTTTTTTTTGCACTGTACTGATGTTTGTTAACACCATTCACTTAATATCAGTTGATATCAGTTTTGGCAAAATTGACATTTCTGAACGGTTTAGGTGTTGTTCTTTATTCCTAGTGCTAGGCAAGTTATGCATTAAGAACAGTCGCAATAGAA
>JAOBAT010124297.1:0-36098 GCA_026413305.1 Hydrozoanthus tunicans
TTTCCTCGTGTCCTCTTACGTCATAACCATTTTCTAAAATTGTCTAGAAACACGCGCGATGCTGTTTTATTCCCTTACTAGTTAATTCTGAATAGTGCAAAGCGGTTTTTCAAAAAGCTTCACCAAACAAAGTGTTCAAGCAACTTGAACAAAAAAACTGCTTAGAGACAAACTTGTTGTTGTTGCTTAGCTTAGCTTGACAAAATCGTCAATATGGTTTGCTCTCCCTCCTTGCTAATTCAGCCGTTAACTTCCCAGGGTTTCAAAGGTCGATTAGTACTATGGCCTATCGGGCTGATAATATGATGACCAGAATGAAAGTCATTCCGGGACGAGTTTCGTTCTGGCTAATGCAGTCGCACTGCATTCACATGACAAAACCGACCGGAAAACCTTTTGCTGCTAGTACCTACATCTGCAAAACTGTTTGGCAGTTTTCCGCTATACGGAATACAATACGAATGCAGTTTTCGTCTCGAAACCGAGTTCGTTCAGTATTCAGTGATTGAACTGTCACTCCAGAACGAGAATTTCGTTCGCATTGAAAACCGGAGTGAACTCATTCTGGAACGATATCAATTTCGTCTCGGGATTTGTAAACAGATACAGTAAAGTGTATGGCGACGGAATCGCAACTCTTTCCGAGTAGCATGTAAACAGCCCCTAACCCCAGGGTTAGCTCTTAACAAAACCTACTGGTTGTCATGGTTACTAACCCTGGATTCGTGCTAATCCTTCTTTTGAAACCAACGTCTCGGCGCTGATTGGTACAGTGGGACTTGGACAGATGAAGGGAGAGGAAACTCTATTTGATTCTTCCCTTTTCCCTCAGGATGTAAAAAGATCTTTCTCGGAATCTTGTACAAGCTAATTTTAAATTTATCATTTTAAACTGCCAAGAATCCGTTGTTCAAGATTGATCAACAACACAAGTTTAAAGGGATGTAAAGCAAATATTCCTTTTATTGTCTGACAGCTCAAGTTATTTAAAAAGTCAAACTAACATGGCCACGCAGCATATTGGACGTAAGTAATAACTGATGCCGACGCTACTGGACAAGACGATCGTGAACCATACCGCGAACTGTTTTCAATCAAGACTCTTCCACTATACGGCCTCAGTGAACGAAAATATATTTAACAATTATCCCCTGAAGTGGCGGTGACTATTGGTCGATATTTACCGAGCCTCAAAGCGGCGAGATAAATATCTTTCACTAGTCATTAACAGGAAGGGGATGAACCATAATTGTTTTAGTATTAACTAAACAGGCCTGACGAGTGAATCGGTGCGAAACAAGCTTTTTTAGAAAGAAAAAACATATTACATATAAATTTTATCTTATACTTTCGCTCTTGGACATTCCTTCCATTTCTGTTGGGAACTCTTCCTTGCTGTTGAAACCAATCTACAAAACGGACAATTTTTGTATTTTTGTATATTGACAAGATAATAAAAAGACAAAACCAGTTGTATAGTCGGTAGCTTGTTCCCTTTAAGATGTACACACAAAAATTGTAAACAGCTTCGTTTCGCCGCGCCGGCCAATTCAGTTGTGACACTTCTCTTTAGTGAATTTCTCCATTGTTACAACTTACTGCGAAATACACCAAATATTGTTTTGGGTTCTCACGAACTGCCGCATCATTTGTTTCTTAAATTTCCGACTAATGTTGTTTTCCTATACTGTGAATAATTTACCAATCACAACGCATGAAAAATACTGTTGGCCGTGGTTGGCAATATGCGAATCACCAGGATATTCACTTGTTTGCGCGCCAATCGGAGCGCGAAAAAATGATATCCAACTGCTTGGTTAACAACCGTTTCAAAAAAAGGGCCTGTTGCAAATTAGCAAACATTGAAGAAGAGAAAAATATCAAGCTTCAGCCTGACCTACAAAAACCAAGTTCTTAGCCGGCTCGAATAGTTTGGCCGGTTCAGTTCAGACTTTTCTGGTTATTTTTTCAAGTCGCAGTTTTTATAACCAGTCTTGCTTTGTTCGTTAGTTTTCGGAGCCAAGCACCTTCTTCAGCCCTTACTGGCTATCAACAGTCCGAGCGATTTGCGTGTACTTCATTTAGTAGAGTACTTATTGGCCTTTACAAATAAGCTTCAATTTATCCAGAAGCCCAACACAAGTTGCTCGACTGGCTCATCTGTATACCCAGCCTTAAAGAAACGGAGTATTTTGACCGCAACCCCACCTAAATCTTTTGTTTGTTCTACATCGTTTCTTTTATTACGAAGTTCACTAGCCAACTTTCAAGGACGAACGCCGAGTATCTTGGAAACAAGAATTTGAATTTCATTGAATATCAGTTTTCATTGTATAAACTGCTGTGGGATGCTGAGTGATAACAAAATGAAGTCCCCACTACTAGGGATACGGTTCTTATCAAAAGCGTGGTGATACTAAAGTTTCAGCCAATGAGCTTCGTTTATGGGAAACTGCGCTGCACTCAGCTCGTGAGATATCATTTCCCGACCGGAAGATAGTTTGTATCTCCGCGCGGCCATGCAATATTCTATATTATCAAACAGCAATACCCAATGATTCTGTCCAAATCGATTAGTGAACTGAAAGCAAACTAAATGAAAAATACTTTCTCAAGGGCGTTGATAAGTTCCGCTTAAATAAGAAGCAAAGTTTTAATGCTCAAGTAGAAACTTATTTGCAGCCATTCTCATTTTGGCGGACAAGACGGCCAGTATGGCGAGCGACAAGTCATGCTGCTTATTGCGCAGATTTTGCCAATTTTTTTTCAAAACAATCGAAACACGATTTTGTCATAACACTTTGCTCGAAGTACAACCACGTTATTTTTGGCACCAAGCACCACAGTAAAAAACCAAGGCTGCGAGGTACTCAATACGTATCTTCTATTTTCGGCGAAATTATTACAGCTGACTCGCATTGAAAATATCAATCAAGCCCCGAACGTAGTTCATATAATTGCGGTGGGTTGTGTATTAAGATAGGCGGATATGGTAATAATTACCTCTTAACTCGTTTTTAAAAATTCTTTGACAAATTTGAGTTTGGGTTTCTTATGAAGTTTTGTTTTTTAAAAAATATTCTTTTTCATAACTCAAATAGGCGATACTGTATCTATCTCGAAAGCAACTGCAAAATCTTTAGCGACAAGGAGTTAGAATTATTCAAATTAAGAATTAAACTTGACTTGTTCTCAGAAAACACTTTAGTACCCAAATCGAGCCTTGGGTATCTTGTCAAGTTTGTCTTTTGTAAAGGTAAGACAAAAACACTGTACACCAGTTTATAACTTGGCCGACTATTTGCCGAGCGCGCCTGGTGCGTATAGCATATGCACAGCAAGTGTCCCACTCGCGTTTGCGCACCAACTTTTGGAAATCGTATAACGTTCCCGTCAATTTTGTTCCATATAAAATTCCAACTAGAATCCATTTTTATTTGCATTATTGTGCGTATGGTGCTCGTAACTATCTCCGACAATTAAACCATAGTTTCTTTCATTACACATCATCTAGGTGGCTCCGCAGCCTTTCCTATATTGTCTGACTTGAGGTAATGTTGTAAACCCGAAACAGCACGCGTCGCAACATGCTCCCACGTTCACATCTGCTTTTGACTCAACACCAAAGTTCCACGGTTCCTCTATACAGACATCGAGTAAGAGAAGACCAGGAACGAAGTTATCCTTTTAAACGAGTTCGCCCTCCATGTATCGAATTAACGAAGATGCAACATCAAATCAAAAGTGGCTTTTAGCCAAAGCATAAAATGCGATTCGAGATTACTATTCTAGAGTTATCTACTATTTAGCCTGCCACGACCGACAGAGAAACTGACGTCAGCGTTACGATCGAACAGTCACGTTACGGATAAAGGCGTGGCGTTACGGAACAAATTCCCGGAATTCCCAATTTACTTTCAAAGTTTCAAATGTATACGTATGAGGGCTCACAATACTTACAATAATAGGCAAAATTTTACCAGAAACAATCTCTACCAACAAATGAGTGGCCGCCTCGCTTTTTTTTAACGCAAACTGATTTGCAAAGCGATTCATAAAACCGGTTCAAGTAAATTAGAACCTACGCCTCTCTTGGTCGAATGGGAAAAATGAGGGCCTTGACAACGAAAGCGGTGAGTGACAGAGCCCTTTTGATTACATGAAAGCATTCATGCCTTAAATAGTACACATGCACAAACACACATCGCACGGCCTTAACATTTATCGGACGCACTGCATATAAACATTTCGAATCAGGGGAAAGTAAAAAGCGGGGAATAGGTGGACGGTTCGAAAATCTTGCCTTATATTGCCTTTTTTGTGGGTACTTCACTTTGAAATAGGGGAGCAAGCTCTCGCGGGAACATTTATTGCGGGATCACGGGCTGGGCTGTATCAGGACTTGTACAGCGTACAAACAAACAGTCTGTCTGTAGTGGATTTCGGATAAGCGAGGTATAAACTGATAGTCCGAAGTAACTGCCTCTTTCTCGTTCCCTACCCCTAGGACTTTGGCACCGGTCATTGAGATTGGGAACGAGAATTCAGTCTAGTTAACTTGCAGGTTAAAAATCTAGAGTAGATTGTTCGGTAAAAGGTCGTATCTTAATATTCCATCCCCTCGAAACACTTCCTTGCCTCGGCTGCTTATCCTAGCAGCATTAGTCAAACCTCAAACTTTGCTGCAACGACGTAAAATGGTTCGAAAATTTTTGACATTTTTCTGAATATTGTTTGCACGATCGCTGGCAGCAATGCTTTAGTTTCCAGCTTTGTTGTCGAGATTCACGTCGTTTGTATGATATTCGGTTATTCGCAGCCATAGATAGACGCACCTCGTGATTTTTATTCATTTCTTTGTCGAATTCTTGTTTAACTGTGTCCATAATTTTTTTTTGTTCCTTGATAAAAATTCTAGGGCATTGAAAACCACATTGGCGAACTTTCCGGAAATTTCCGAGCCGCAAAAATTTCTGGCGAAAAAATCTATCCATGGAAAGATAACACTTCAGTGTTCTACCGGGAAGTTCCCACTCGACCTCTTACTATGCTGATTCGTGTTCTAAACCGGTGGTAAATGCGTTAAATTCTTACCCTTCCGGTAATAAATACAGTTAAAAGATTCTACAAATTTCAGATAAAACAGTTCTGGTACCCATAGAGGAGTTGTAGGTCGGATAATACTGGGTCGAGCACGAATCAATGTTTCACGCGTTAGTTGATAAAGCCCGGCGACATGTTTCAGCTTTCAGTCATTTGCATGAGCAGAGCAAAAAAAGTAAGGAAAGTCCAAGGTGTTCCTGATACAAAAACAACAGCAACAACAACAAACTCATTTGATTTCTTTTCAGTGATAAACAAACGACAAAACATTGCCTCGACCAACAGAGAAAGAGATTTCGATACTACATCTCGCAAAAGGTAATATATTACAGCAACACACAGATAGCAATTTATTACAAACAGGAAAAAAATATACCGGAACTTGAAAGTTAAAGGATCGGTTTTAAATCGGTTTTATTGAAAATCACCCTTCGGCGAGCTTTATGTAAATTGCTTTTATAAACATAAAGCACTTTCTTGCAAACTTTAAAACGTGCATTTCCCCGCCCGGGTAATTTCATTAGCTTGAATTTAAAGAGATCGATTTATCACAAATAAACAAATGAGAGAACCGCCTTCTTCTTTAACTCAACGACAACAGACAAACAAGTCAACGGGATCGGCTTGTTTTGTCGAGTTCACGCGGAGTTTCACTACGCGTCAGTCTGAATAATTTATTTCAAATGAGCTTCTTTCGACTTTTCATGTGAAGTTAGCAACAGAAAAACAAATACGAATTTCAGTGTCAAAAGCTAAGAGAAATCTCTCACAAGATCTTCGACTTTTGAGTAATCGAACGCACAAAAGTTCTAGTCGAACTCATTCAGCGATCACGCAAGCAAAGCTTAAATTGGCACCGGCTGCTTTCTACTTCGAATCATTCCTGACCTCACTCTCGCGAACACGAACTAACGAGGCAAAGATGGAAAAGTTTGGTAGCTCGGATCTGTGCGAGACGATCGAGCGAATAGAGAACCATCCTGGTGTGTCAGGTGTGATCATGATGGATCCGGCAGGCCATTTGCTGCACACCTCTCTTGACGACCGCCAAACGACTTACTACATCGAACGATGCCCTACGTTCGTCGACTTGGCTCGCTCTGCTGTCAGAGATGTCGACCCGACTGATGATGTCCAGTTCTTAAGGATCAAGTCGCGAGAAAACGAGCTTTTGATGGCGACTACGAAGGATTATACGCTGTTGGTCAAGCAGAAGTTAAGTGTTCCGCGTTTACGCCACAGACTTTGGGAAAGTTAAACACAGCAAGCCACGGCACCGAGGAGTCGGTAACTTGCATTTTCGATCACACTGTTTGCTGTTGCTATGCTCTCTTTCGATCGATAAAACATTTCTTTCAACCAGCAAATGCGTTCACTCTGGAATTTCTGATGCGAAACAAAAAAAAAGAATTTAAAAATTCTGGCTACAGCAACATCACAAGGAAGTATTTATAGACTCGTTTGTCGCCTGTATTTTTTCTTCTGCAGTTCAGTTGCTGCCTTCACAAGTCTCTTTCAATTTATATCAAGTAAGTAGTGCTCCCCCATTGTAGTTTCACGAAGCGTGTCCTTTTTCTTGTTCAAAGACAAACTTCGTAAAAATTAACAATGGAGAAAGAAACAGTTTCTTCAAAGAAGGACAATAAACTCATTCTTCATGTGCATGATAAATACAAGATTAAGAAACAAGTTATCTTTTTCATTTTGGTTAACGAACACTTAAAACGACACCTGTATCGAACTTACTTTTTCCTCACGACACAACATCCTCCTGAAATCATCGATGCTTATAAGAATTTTTAACCAACTGTTACTACAGTTTATGTTGCTAAGGAATTAGAGTTTTTTAAGTACAAAAGCCGAAATACAATCAACATCTAACGGTTTTTCATCTTTTTAGCTTGTTTTCGCAATGTAGCTCGTTTTGTATAATTTGTATCATTTGGTAAACCCGAGCTTTCTGGAGAGTGGCTTATTCATAAACATTCGTAAAACTTTACCGAAATGGTTTATTGTTTGCACTGATCGGAAAGAAGACTGCTTTAAACAATAACCACCACGACAGGTGCATCTGAAATTTATTAACGGGAGATAAAGTCGCTATACCTCTTTTAGTAATTAACTATAAGCACTTAATGCCATCGGCCAACTAAAAACGTCAAAACATCTCACGTTCAGTCAGATAGTTAAACATTGAAAACCAAAATATTTTAATTTAAAACAAAAACCGATATTAACGATAACAAAAAATATAGCTTCCGACATTTTTAAACGCCTGTTTCGATTTTAAACATTTACGAACAAGAGATTTTTCACATTTACATAAAATTTATAAAGAAATCTTAAAAGTTAGGGCACTGAGTTATAAACAGGTGTCCCGAAGTAGTTAACTTCTGGGTGAGTGCGAGCGTCACGCAGGATTTGCGACCTGTTTGTCACGTACCCGGTCACAACAGCAACACGTTCTGTTGCTGCGACCGGGAAGTTAAAAACTGAATGAAAGGGTTAGGACTTTAATACACACTCTCTTTTCCCTTGACAAGCTTTGACCATCGTCTCGGGGATCTGCAAAATAAAAAAGCCCTGTTCAATAACGGATTGCACCCGGATACAACTTCCGCCAAAGTTAATCCTTTAAAAAAACATTTGTTTGAACGAACTCTTCTTGTTCTATTTTTTCTTTGCTGAGCGGGACTATAGAGTTAAATTATTTCTTCGTTACTATTTTGGTTTTTCCCTCGGGATTTGATATCAGTACATTGCCACACTTATTCCAAAACATCAGGGATCTACTTTGGCCCGAACATTATTTTAAAGCAGGTTAAAATATAAAATGATAAGATGATAAAACAACCTATACTAAAGCTATCTCACAAGTAGCTTTAAGTAATACGACGTACAAACCTTTACCCAACAAAACCAGAACAAAAACCCCAAACGTACCGTGACTGCCCTAAAAGCTAATGTGGGATTTCAGCATTTGGATCAGTAAACAGGCTCCAATCCGTTCCGATACAGAACCCGATCTTCCGCCTGTGTTCAAGGTGCTTCTTCTCCTCTAAGTCTGCCCAGCGCACCTGAAGGGAAGAAAGGCTTACAATGAAGAATTTAACTTTAAAACTAAACTCTTTCTGGAAACCAGAGTGGAAACGGAAGAGAGGACGACCAAAGAAAACCTGTCGTCGAACTGTGGAAGGGGAGCTTATGACCCTCCATCACAAAATAATTATGATCTATCGTGAGTTCGAGAAAGCACGGTGTCCCATCTACCGCTGCGTTACAGTTAGCGCAATGTCCCACAAACTGTTGCGTTACAGTTAGCGCAATGTCCCATCTACCATTGCGTTACAGTTAGCGCGAAGGACCAGGTTAACAAAACAGCACATTACCCTTTTCTTGCCAATGCGCATGTCCTCCTCTCTCTCATCATAGGGATCATCTTCATCATCAGGAATCATCGGGGGTGACTCTTCTCGGGTGCGCTTGCGCAATGGTCTGATACCGTCCAGCTTGTCTGTGTGTAAAAACAGGACACGCAACACATACACGTTAGAGTTGGAGTTGTAACCACTAAACTGCTGCCTCATTTCAGCTCAAGTGATAAAGTAAGAAATGAATATTCAAATTTCACGCAGACGGCAAGGAGACCACCTGTGTATAAGATAAAACAGCATTTGTTGCCATTCTAAACATGTTTTTCACTAATTATTGGAAAGTAATACAACTTTACCGCTAACATCGTCGAAAATTCTTTAAAAAGATATAGAGATACTTAATCGAAGATTTTTTTAAAAAAAAGTAAAAATTGTTGTTTATAGATCACGTGTAAAGCACCTTCATAAATAATATATCAACTTTAAAGTGTCGAGTCTAGAACAAAACCGATCCAAACAAACCCTAGAACATCCACTTGTACAGTACATGAAGAGTGATGACTAGCCAGTTGTTAAATTGCATAATTTAACACTTTTAATCTGCTATTACTCACAAATACAACCCTTGTAACGACAAAAACAAGCGTAGCAAGAACCTATAAACGTGACCCCTCCCATCCCCCTTTTACTAGTAAAGCCATTAAACCTCCGAGTGACTGCCCCCTTCCCCTTTAAAAACAATTTATCACTTACTTAGCCTGTCCTCGGTTGTTTCGTCGATTTCCCAGCGGCTCTTGTTAGGAAGTGGAGCTACCTGCTGTAATATTCAACATATTCCATGAAACCAGCACATGACACTGAACAACATGCACGCTCGCTTACTACTGACCAAGCACACGGTAAGAACGAGTTCACCAGACTTGACTTCTTCAAAAACACTTGCATGCGTAAACGCAGCCGGCAAGAACTATTTTATATTAGAGCAATTTTGATTACCAGTATCATCAATTTTCACCCTTTTTTCAAGAATAATACTTAATCCAAAACTGTGCATTTGACGGTGGACTCTGTGGGTACCACATTTAATTGTTACACGTGATTAAAATTTGACGAATGAGAAAGAATATAAATTACTTTAACCAATCATGAGCTTTGTTTTATCTCAACAGTAGTACGCACAGAAGCACCCCGTTTGACTCACTAACCACAATGCTTCTAGCTTTTTCTAACTATTTTTTTTTCTTATTCTAGCCCTGATAATCTCTAAATCCAACATTAGGACTATCAACTTTTTTCAAGCAATTTTAACAGATAAATTCAATTGGTTACACATGTATCGACTGTGTATTTTTGAACACCATTAAACTATTACTCTGTTACGAATATCGTGCAAACCACAGAAGCACTAAACCGTGTTAAGCTTTGAATTTCATGCTCTGAAAGCTCAACATTCTTCATTTGCCTGTGATGTTAAATAAGTTATTGTTTATTCAAGTCGTTTTACAGTATAAACTTTGAAAATTTTTACTTCAATTTTGTCTGTATTCCACAAGCCAATATCTCATCTGATACAACTAATATGTTAATGGATCACGAATTTGACGTTTAACACCAATCATGACTTTCATTAGCAGATACAGATCTATTCTTGTTTGTTTTAATATTAATAGAGGCAATAGTGTTTTTGTCGATTTACACATGCACTAGTTTCAGTCATGCGCATGTATTTTATAAACAGCACACAACTTTCTTCAAATTTAGCCAATTGGTCAACTTTCAGATCCAGTAAATAATATTACCATGAAACGCTCAATTAAATCCTTACCCTGCTAAAAACGGTTTCAACAAAAATTTTAGCAATGTTCTAATTTTAAATCCAGTACTTAAAAACCTACAAAGTGACAAAGTTTGTGTTCTTTACAAGTAGATTCTGAAAATGTCGATTGTTTCAACAAATTCTGAAGTTTGCAATTCTGTTGAGATTTCATGACTTGATTTTTAGAAACATAGCAGTTTCCCGTTTTCTTTGCGACGACCACTTTTACAGCGTGCAGCATCATTGAACACATTTTTCAAATCAGAATTTTCATGAGAGCTTTTCCTTTTCATTTCTTTCTCTTATTTTATTTTTCCTCCAATTTTATTAAAGTTGGATACAATGATGACTGACCTAATCTAAAACGGGATTAAAGAAACATTGCGATTCTCAGTTTCCTTCTCAGGTTTATACTGAATAACTTGACTTATTATCGAACTTCAAAACACAACGTGGAGCAATTTTTTTTATTTTTTCACTTGACAGATTCTCCAGCTACATTAAAACAGTGGAGGAGGGCTTTTCTAAGTACCTTTAATAAATCATTTTAAAAGTCGTGTATCACAAGGTGTGATGCGGCTTTCTGTTATTTCTGATTCTTTTCCTTCTCTTTCTTCTCACACTTTTTCCATTCCTCTTTTATTCCCTTTTGTTTCTCTACCCATTTATCATTTTGGGTTTTCTCTACCCATTTAACATATTGGGTAATCAGTTTTAAAAAGGATCAAATAGTCATATAACAGACCCCTCTACCAATCCCACACATACTTTACTCAGTTTAAGGGAAGGACTATAGTACAAAATGTCAGTTTCATTCAACAACTCCCTCATGGGGAAAAACTTTAATTTTTCATTGAGCAGGAAAAGATACAATTCATGGGTTAGCATGACTGTGATAACGATTTTCCACTGCACAGACTCAGGGTCAAAGAGCAATAAAAGTGTAGTTTATAAATTTTTGAGGACCCAGCTGGAGTTACTTTCTAGGTCACAATAAATTCAAGAAATTCCAACCGAGTGTGGCGATAATTTCCACCTTGGTGAAAGTACTTCTTTCGCAAAAATTCTTAAAAAACATTTTGTAAAATTTTCGAGTACTAAATTTGTCAAGAAGTAAATTTTCAATTTATGCTTTTCTGCTTACTAACTTCTAAAGAATAGCTGGTAATTTTGTTTTGCCAATCTTATGTGAATCATAAACTTCCTAGCTTTGATTTTTCGTGTTACCACAAACGTCTTTCTCTCCAAAACTACTTATATTGTACCCTAGACAAAAGCCTACCTTACACAGTAATTAAACAAACCTGTATTCACATGTGACAGGCTTTAACAGTGAGCTGCAACAAGAACTGGGTTAGTATGTTTCACCATACCTCATCTGCTTTCTCTTCAGTGTTTGAAGCTTTGGCAGTCATCACTTCAGAAGAACCAGGCTCATCTGCTGTCTCCATTTCAACCTGGATTAAAAACATGAAGATGATCGATGATAAATGCAGTGCTCTGTAGCTAGCTAGGCCAACATGAAAGGGTGCATCCAGCATTCTATCATTTCCAGAGCCTCTGCCTTATTATCATAGCGAAATTGTTGGCAAAATGCAGAAGGTGTTGACGATTCAACTCTATACTTTTCCAAATTCTGGTCAGGAGCATTTTGAAAGATTACTAGAGTAGAAACAACTTAATTCTTAGCCAAAATAATCAGTCAACAATCTCAGGGCTTGTTGTCTTCTTTTTTACTACCTGATCAGAGTGCAGATACCAGAAAGAGCTGTTGTTATACTCTGGGACAGGGCACCCTGTCATTTGATTCAGTTGGCTAGAACACTGATTGAACAATGATCATAGTTCAATGATGAACCTTTAACACATTAGCAACTAGTGAAGTTTTTGCATTGTAGAAGCTGAACATTTGCTGTCTTGGAAAATGAGTAAACTTCACAAAAGAAATGTTTTTGTTCAATGACAATATTATTGGATACATAGAGGCTTCTTGGTTAGGGTGCTGGATTTACATGTGGCTGTCCTGGGTCCAAATCCCATTCTGACCACTGACTGGATCCCAGAGTAAAATCAACCTAGCTCATATACAGCCAACTGGTCTGCCTCCAACCAGTTGGGTTTCTTAACTGTTGTAATGTTTGTTTGGAACTTTAAACTACTATTTTAAATGCATTGAGGCCCAGGCTGCAAAATGTATATTAGAAATGGTTACTGTTACTATAATATCATCATAATACATTGCAAAGATACCAACTATTTAGGTAGTTTTAGATTTATTGAGAATAATCTTTCACTCTACCTCAGTAATAACAGCATCTTGTAGCAGTGAGCGTGTGTCCAGTCTCAACATGTGAGCTGGTGCTTCCTCCCACTCAGTGACCATCTGAAAAGACCACACCTGATTCTTATCATCACATTTATAACATGTTTAACACAAAATCTCTAAGGGGGAGAGAAAGGGGGGAATTGCACAGCACTGAGCCTTCATATCCAGTCAACACAACATTTGACTCTGATAGAACTTCCACAAAATTGCATTATTTATTAAGTTTACATGTAGAAAGAAACAGCATGTCTATTTACTAATTTGGTTTGGTTTTTGAATGAAAAATAAGGAGTCTAGTATGAAAAATTTACCTATCCACTCAAATCGAGAAAATTATTCATAATCGAGAATATATATATGTGCTTCCTTTTTTAGATCTAGTTCCGTTAGGGCCTCCTTATTTGGATCAATAAGTGTTTGTACTTTATGTAATACTGAGCAACTGTCCTCAGAACAAGCATCAGACAAACTACATGATCTGATCCATCCACTCCAATAAAGAACTAGACAGCAAACAACATGATACATCGTTAAAAAAAAATAATATGCTGCTTCACTTCCTATGATAGCAACCTTTATGAATCCCCCTAGTGTTAGATTCAATGACCTAAGGTCAGACAAGCATAAAGAACAGGGCAACTGCCAAGTACACACCATTCTCAGTCAGTTCAATCTTGTAAAACTCAACATAAGAAAAACTTAATAGCAGCATATTTGTGTTTGATTCACAAACCTTGTTGATTTCTTCAAATGTTCGGTTGTGGCTGTTTCTCTTGGCACAAGCATGTGCATCAGCCATTACTTCTGCAATATACACCTGTAAGAACACAACAATTTAAACATTAAATGTAATTGCAAAAAAAACCCTCAACTTATTACCAGTGGCACACTGAAGGGTGACAGAAATCTTTTTACACAACTCATATTCATGAACTCTATTGATTTAACAACAAAATGTGACCTTTCACAGGAAAACATACTATCGGCTTTTCCATTTTTACCTGGACCCTGTATTTAACCAGTTTTTACAAAGAACCTGTTTTTAACCCGCGAATTACCTATTTTTTTAGATGCAAGCAACCCGATGTCAACCTGTGAGCTTTCCATTATTTAGCTGCAAGCAACCTGTTATCAACCCGTTAGCTTTTAACTGATCAACCTTCAAGTTGTGATTGAATACCCAAACAGTCATTTGGTAAGCCTTAACCTTCCGTTAAATACCCACAATCAATCAGCAAAACTGAATAATTGTACTTTGAGTTATCAAGTTGTTTCCCATTGAGTTTGCTGCTTTATTTCACAAGGACTTGAGCAAGATTGACTCACTTTTTGTGCATCTGTTACTAGTAACAAAAGTTTTCTATTTTGAACCAATTTTATGACCAATTAACCAATCAAATGTTTTTGTAACAATCCTCTTTACACCTTTTTGAGTTGTGATGAAACCCATGAGCTTTCCGTTGTTAACCCGCAAGCAATCTATTGTAAAGCTCTAAGCTTTCTGTTTGTAACCCACAAGCTTTCCATTAAGGGCCTGCAAGCTTTCCAGAAGGAACCCGCAAGCAACCGGAGAGCAAACCATTGTCAACTGGCAAATAGAAAACTAATTTGGAAAAGTTTCTGTTTCTCATCAGAGGTCACAAATAATTTCTAGAAGAGATTAGGGTAAGATAAGATAAGCACGTTTTTCTGTGCTTTTCTCATATAACAAGTCTTGCTTTAGCGAATTCCGTTAGAACAATACAGTACAACCTTAAAAGTAGCCAAATTGAAGGGCCTAGTGCAAAAATGATGTAAGTGACTTTTGATGGTGTTGTCATTTCTCCCCACATAATCCCTATTATCTCTTTAGAACCATTGGGAGAATTTAGCATTTTATACAAAATCACTTACTTGAGTTTTGCACTAGACCCTTCAATTGGTTGAAGACAAGGAGTGAGCTTTTTACAATAATTACAAACATTATGATGAGTTTGAGTCTTGAGTCACCAAACAAAAATCAAGTCAGTGGTTTACATATACTTCGATTGTCTTTTACATCCCCTTTCTTTACCATTTCCATATTTTATACTTAGATCAGTGTTTTCAAAATAAGCCATCGGCTGTCGCATCCTATGGCAACTCTGCAGTTTGCGATGCCTACTTTTCTGTCATTTTTTAAGTATTTGTTTGAAAAAGAAAACTCTAAGGTGGATGGGATAATAAAAAGTTTGTTGCAACGCCTACTTATGCTTTTCCAATGCCTACTTTCACGTCTAGGGAAAACACAGTTAGATTAACATTTGTTCCTTAGTAGTAAATTGCTTTTAAATTTAAGCATATTTTCAAGTAAGGAAATGAAACTTCTAGTATTTCATAACTTCATTTTCATTGCAGGGCATTACAGATTTGGGTTAGAAAGATCTGGAAGGACTATGTATCAAAAGTAAAGTGCTTTTAAGAAAGAGCATGAAACTGATCATTACTTAACAACATTCAGTATATTTACCTCAAAGCCTTTCTGCTTTGCGTGACTCCAATACTTTTCAAAATATCTGACCTGTTGTGACAGAGTTGAGCAAATCATTTTAGAATTCGAAAGTTCCACTACACAAAATATAGTCAAATGACATGAAACCGAGAAATATGACTTAAAACTATGACATTCAGAACTATGGCACAAAATAATAACTATCTCACAGCTCTTTGCAACAGATTATAATAATGTTGTGGTTGAAAGGACAGAGCACTCCACTCTTGACTAAGAAAAGAAACTGTCTCTGCCAACATACAGCTTGTTTCAACTCTGAAGGTGCCCCTGCTGCCTGCAGCGGGTGGAAGAATTTGCTAGGCAACCTTGTATGACAGACAACCTTCAAGATGATGGTACTAAACTTATATTCACTCTCACCGACCCAATGGTTGCCATGGTAACCCTTAATATTGACCTCAGTGGCCCTGAAGGCTACTTCTGTAGGGACTGTATATAGTTATAAATGAGGGTAGCAGGCCAAAAACAAAAGCTAAAAAAATATTGAGCACTGGCTTTGAACTTTTCTTTTCGGAATCAGTGTTCTAACTAAGCCAAAACAAAAGGGTGTAGCACCCTATTGTTTTCCTGGTGCCCTGCCACTTTTGTTCAGTGCCCTGTCGTTTTCAGAGCCTCAACCTTATTATCATAATGAAAATGCAATAAACTTTGATGTTTCAACTCTATTTTTTTCCAATTCTTGAGTGTTTTGAAGAATCACAATCAGCCAAAATATACAGTCAGGAGTTTCAGTGTTTCTTCTCTTTGTACTTGCTTTGTTACTGAGTGCAGATACCAGAATAGCTGTTGTTATGTTCTACAACAGGGCACAATGTCATTTGTTTTAGCTGGCTAGAACACTGCAGTATGTCCCCTAAGCTCCTTGTTGGTTTGCAAAGAGAATAATATAGTATAAGTAAGTTTTAGTTGTCTGCAGATCCCCAGAAGTGAGCTTTTCACTTCATATTTCTTTAGGACAAAGACAGACACGTGATCATGCTCTGATCATGCCGAGCCCTACATGAAGTTACCATTATTATAACATTAAATTATAAATAAAACTCGTGTTAAATCTCTTAACTTTTACAGTTGTTACCTTGTCATGTACGGCATCTACTATGATCATATTGAAAAAGCCATCATCCAGGGTTCGCATGAAAGACTTGAATAAACTGGCTCTGTACACATCCTCCATCTCCTCCTCATAAACGTACTCAGTAACCTACAATAGTTTATCAGCCAGTCAAAAATTTATACAAGATTAAGTTTTGTATGCATTTTACCTTCATTTCAAAATCCATGACCTACAGTAGTACATCAGTGATACCAAAATTTGCTCTGTAACATGTTGGTTAAACAATGGTTAAAGCATCTATAGAAAGCGATATACCTGTACACACATGATAGTTATAATTCCTTAGAAATCAAAACAAAAATATTTATATTGTAAATGGAGGAATCTGGGAAAAATTTGTACGGTAATTAAATGATCTTTCACAACTTTTAATGAAAAAAAGTTTCATGAATTAACATGGATTTCCAAGAGTATAATTTGAACTGACCTTTCTTTTAACCCTGCGGCCAGTCTCTGGGTCTTTCTCATATTTCTCCACTTCAGTTAGAAAGTAATCATCAAGAGCAAGGATTCTTGGAGCATGTGCCCCATTCATAACCTCTTTGTCCTAAACATAAGATAAGACAAAACATAGTAACTAAAAGAGCCCTAAAACTGAGTTCTTGTTGTCAATTTTTAGACTGTTTATTGTTAAAAATGTATGCTCTTCCATTGTTCAACCTAGTTAACCAAAAATAACTACAGCAAAAGGGTTAGCAGTAACAGTGGCAACATACAGTGCCTTAATACAAGAAGTAATTATTAGTTACATCAAGTACAAATCTAAACCAACAGGCCTTTCTCAAAAATGGTAGTGGCTTAAATATTCTTCTGTCTACATTCAAGTTTGCCCAGTAATCCTTGCTTGAGTTATATATTCTTTTATATTTTTAAATTAAGATCAAGGCTTATCAGGAAGTCTTCGATGTAGAAAAAAATATCACACAACTGCCATTCATCAGAAAGTTCTAATGTGTTAGTTAAAAAAAAAACAAAATAAGTTGCTATTTTTACCTTGACAAGTTTTGCGACATGAGTCTTACCACTTCCAGGCGGCCCTCGGAGGATTATCACAATCTACAAAGGATTGGCCAAAGTGCACAATAATTATTATGTAATTTAAATCAAAAACAGAACTTCTTAAAAGAAATGCAAACTAACTGGGAATAAATTGAAGGTGTCAGGCCTAACTACTGTAAGAATAAATTGAAGATGTCAGGACTAACTACTGTAAGAATAAATTGAAGAAGTCAGGACTAATTACTGTAAGAATAAATTAAAAGTGTCAGGACTAACTAGGAATAGATTGAGTGTGTCAGGACTAACTACTGTAAGAATTAATTGAGAGTGTCAGGACTAACCACTGTAAGAATAAATTGAAGGTGTCAGGACTAATTACTGTAAGAATATATTGAAGGTGTCAGGCCTAACTTCTGTACATAAGAATAATTGAAGGTGTCAGGACTAACTAGGAATAATTTGAAAGTTTCAGGAATAAATGGAAATAAATCGAAGGTGTCAGGAATGAAAGGGGATAAATTGAAGGTGTTATGACTAAATAGGGATAAATTGAAGATGGGAATAAAGTGAAGGTGTCAGGAATAAAAGGGGGGTGTTCTGCGGCATTTTGTAATAACGATGCATTTTGTAATAAGTTATGCATTTTGTAATAACGATTGCAGCATTTTGTAATATTGTTCGCATTTTGTAATAAAATGTGCAGCATTTTCTAATTGATCTAACCTACGCATTTTGTAATAAGGGCTGCGGCGTTTTGTAATAATTGTAAGTGTACGCAAATTGTAATAATGTCTGACGCAAATTGTAATAAGTTCTTCCAAATGATGTTTGTGTGGTAACTGACACAGCTGATCTTTATGGTTGTTGATTGTTATTATGAAATTAATATATAACATTTGTTCTATCATTGTAAACAACTCTTTGTACAGTTACTGTCGCCTGTTCTTTTGCAATTATTTTTCTTATATACTGGCAGCCAAAACCTTTGGTATTCTCCCTCGATCCAAGGATTTATCGATATTCAATATGGAGGCTTTTAACTAAAGGAGTTGGACATAGGCCTTAGACTGGGGTTGGGCCTCAGGGTGCTGTAGCATATGGCTCTAATGTTTGCAGAGAGAGACAGGGCATTTCAATTCTGGTTAAGTGCAATGGAATGCTTTTATTGAGGTGTTCCAAAACGTTTTGACAAGGATTGTGGGCCATAAACCCCCTGAGGGGATCTTTCAACATGAAAGAATCCTAAGAAATATATGGAGAGTCTACCATCTCTTCTGCCACGGAAGTGACTGAAAAAAGATCGCAATTCTGTAAGACTTTGAACAGGAACTTTAACTACTTATTACAACGTATTGAGCTTCAAACTTGTAGTACATTGTGAATTTTACATTAACTATTTTCTCTTCCGGCAAAAAGCTGCTTTAACAGGTATAGCAATAGCAAAGTAGTAACAACAACCAAACCCACGCTGATGCGGTAAGAATGACCAAACAAAAGAAAAAAGGAAGTTATTTGCGCCAAAAAATGTTTTTAATTCGGAACCAGTCAAACCTATAGCATACAGCTTGAGCCATGCATGATGCCAACGATTGCTGTTAATTATACGTCTTAACTCGAGAATCAATCCACTTGAACGACCACACTCTCTTATGAGCCGCCTTACACTGATTATACCAGGGGATCCGTCGCGATAATATATTTTTGGTAACAAGTAAGTGAGAGTAACAGCACTCTGGCGAAATCGAGAGGACACACTTCTTAGTCACTGTAAAAGAATGCAGGCATCACCAGGGTTTGAAGATCGTAGAGCTGTTTGAAAAATCTTGACAACTATTTCGCTTGGAAGGTGATCAAATGAACATGACTCTTTGCTCGTTCTTTGCTGATTATTGTCATTCTGATTCTCGTATATGCCCCCTTTCGCTTTCCGGTCCTCTCTGTTGGCTCCACTATTAATTTTGTTTTCTTTTTTGCCATTGTTTTCTTCCACTTTCTCTGTTTTGTTTGCCTCTTCATTCCATACTTTGTGGTTCTCTTTCATGTCATTTTAACAGTTTTCAGCAGCAATTTCCTCTACCTCTAAACACACATAATGCTCCCCTTCCCCTTCGGCAAATAAAATTTAACGTGATATCGATTTTTCTCTATAAAAATGCGTCCTAAACTTCTATAAAGGACAATTTGGTATTAAACAGATTAACAGTACGCATAAAGTACTACATGATTTAATATTAGACTTGTCTTTTTGTTTTAGTTAAAAGCTTCTATATTGAATATCGATAAATCCTTGGATCTAGGCTGAATACCAAAGGTTTTGGCTGCCTGTATATAGGAAAAATAATTGCACAAGAACAAGCGACAGTACGGTGTACAAAGAGTTGTTTACAATGATAGAACGAATGCTACATATTAATTTCATAATGACAATCAACAACCATAAAGATCAGCTGTGTCAGTTACCACACAAACATCGTTTGGAAGAACTTATTACAATTTGTGTCAGACATTATTACATATTGTGACACTTACAATTATTACAAAACGCCGCAGGCGTTATTACGAAATGCGTAGGTTAGATTATTACAAAATGCTGCACATTTTATTACAAAGTGTGTACAATATTACAAAATGCCGCAATCATTATTACAAAATGCGCAACTTATTACAAAATACGTCGTTATTACAAAATGCCGCAGAACAGGGATAGTTTGAAGGTGTTATGACTAAATAGGCATAAATTGAAGGTGTCAGAACTAAATGGGAATAAAGTGAAGATGTCAATAAGGATGAGATCATAACCAGTGTTAACACTGTCACTCACATTATCAGGTCTGGAATCTCTCCCTGGGATGTTCAGAACACTATCCACTGGCACAACCTCTATGACTTTTTCAACAGGGGGTGGTCTCCCAGGTGGCCTACTGTCCCTGGGGTCGTGTGGGGGTGGTTCTCGACGCTCATAATAGGGGTCATAAGGGGGTCCTCTATCATCTCTGTAATGATCCCGATGTGGATGTGGATAACGCGCATGTGGCCTCTCCAAATCACGATCGTAATCTCTTCTTTCAGGTGGTGGGTAATCTCTTTCCCGCCCAGGATGTTCCCCAGGATACCGGTCTTGGTCAAGTTTACGATCCCAGGGAGGAGGAGGACTTGGTCTCCGCCTAACGTCATCTGCATAATATGGGTCCCGTAACCTTAATTCTCGATCTCGCAGATCTCTCTCTGCAACAAAATGAATTATGTTAGCCATTTAATTGTGCACAAAATCACAAATGAAACTTATTTGTTCATTACTCACTGCAACAAAATCATAGGATAAGAATAAACTCATTTATTTGTTGATTAAAGTAACATTCAGTAATTCATTGCAGAAATTTATTAGTTATCCAAACTATTTGTAACTTCATATCCAAAGTTTTTCTGAAAGCTGGTGCCCTTTTTCAGCCTTATAACCTGTTTGGTACAAACCTCGTTCTCTTTCATATTCTGCGTCCCTTCTTTCCCATTCTCTTAATGGCAGACGATCTTCACGATCCTGGTAGAAGTCCTGTTCTCTATCTGGTACATCCATCGGCCAGTCCTTGCGGTGCCAGCGCCTCTCAAACTCATCCCTGGGTGGTAATGGAGGCTGATCAAATCGATCAAACTCTTCTGGAGGTAAATGAGGGGGTAGATCTCGGTGGCGAAAATCACGAGGTGGTGGTGACCAACCTCGCCAGCGATCGCCATACGGAGATCTCTCCCTATAATCCCTTGGGGGAGGAGGGCGCTCCCAGTCATCCCTAGGAGGTGGAGATCTACGATCCCAATCATTTGGCCAAGGTTGTCTGCCCCTTGGTGGCAATCGACCCCAATCTCTGTCATCTGGTCGACCAAATGGTGGTCTATCCCTTTCATCTCTGAGAAGTCGCTCATCAGAATAGCTACCTCGATGTGGAGGAGGTGATCTACTTCTATAATCTCTAGGTGGTGGTGCTCCGTCCATGGGAATTGGTGGCCGAATGTCTCGATCACTGTGGCATAATGGTGATCTTTCTCTCCCATCTCTTGAATGTAACCACTCATCCTCCCTACGATAATTCTGATCCCATTCTCTTGGGGGAGAGAACCTGCTTCTCACTTGATCAGGTGGTAACCTATCATCTGGGTAATGCCTCTCGCCTGGACCCCTATCCCTGAATGACCTTCTATCAGGATAATCCTCCCGCTGACCTGTTTCACCCTCAAAACGCTCTCGTGTAGGATCCTGTTTCTCAGCTTGCATGTCAGTTGATTCAGCCAAACTAGACTAAAGAAACAAAAATACTTTAGTCAACCAATTTAATTTGTAGGTCTCTTTGAAATGTATCCCCCTCCAAGAATAAATAACTGGCCTAAAATCAAATACTACTAAGGCAAATCTAGCAGTAGTTTTCTGGCTTCTGTTTTTTCAGGAGACCTAGGAACATGTTCCTTAAAAAAAAGAAAAACAAATTTTTCTTGCATCTGCATACTAGATTTATTACCCTCCACATTACAATTCTAAATCATCAGCAGATACATTACTCAGTTTAGCTCCATAGTTATTCTTATTGTCTAAATCAGGGTTTTAGACTAGTTAGGGAGTCAAAGATTTAAGGACAGCAACATCGATGACGGCAGCTTGCAAAAACCACACTTCTTGCTTGCCTTTTTTGACTGCATATGGCTAGTTTGCTTTCTCTTTTGTCCAAGTTATGCTTTGTGAATAGAAATGGATGAAAGTGATTGTTTTAAAGGTAAAAGAAGATTCCGTACGCCATTCTCATAGTCGCAAAAATTTCAAAACTGAGCTTTCGAGTTGTAATTTTTAAGTAGACGACATGCATGTGGGGTGCATGGTGCATTCCAAAGTGTAGCTATTGTATTCACTATTGTTTTCTGTCGTCATTGTTGGCCTACTCAAAACTCCCTACTAAGTTTTTTTGCTCACTAGCCCAGTGGCTATTGACAACTTTGATTTCACTAGCCAAAACAATTTTCTACTAGTCAGTTTTCTTTCCACTATAAAAATACCTGAAATTTTTACTAGCTATTTTGTCCACTGAAAAGCCAAAACTCACTAGCCAAAACTACTGATAGTCTAGAGCCCGGTAAATCATCATCATCTCATTTTATCATCATCTAAGTTTGCATCTCTTTTTTTTGCTGTTTCTTTAACACAAGTAACAACACAACATCACAGCTACTTTGTATTACAAAGCTGGCATGAGCAAAAACTTCTGTCTAACATTATCCATTTATCGTAATATTGTACCTTTGGTCCTGGTACATCTGGGGCAGCATCCTTGTTAATTTCACTCCCTGATTGGGAAGGCTGCGAACTTTCTCCCCTTTTTTCCCCTATTGGCTTTTGAGGTGGATACTCATTGTCACCAATACCTGGAATTTTTTCATCTCTACTTGATGACAACTTCAGAGTCTGTTGTTTTTCTTTAGTAAGCTGATGTTGGTCTTCTGGTTTCATTTCCTGTCCTCTTCCTTCTCCTACAACAATGTTACAAATTTTCTTAGCAATAACAACTTAAATTTTAATTAAAAATTCAAAGTTTACATATATAAAAGAAAAACAGGCACAAAAGGATGGATACAATTAATTGTTGACATAGTTAACACCATCTGGTCTGAATAAAAAATATCAAGTCATTATCAAAGTCACTGAAATGAAAAATACATAAAAAGTTCAAATAATAATTGATAACATGATAAACAAAAGCAGACTTGGGCCATTCAGTTCCTAAATGAAAGTTTGAAAAAGTTTAGGTTTTCAGCATGGGGATGATAAAATTAATTTGCTTTGTTTTCCAGATCAATTCCCACTTTCTCATTACCAATTACCATAATAGAGCCCACTGGCCCATTAAGCTGGTGCTTACCTCCAGATTCTGTAATGTTAAGCAGATTAGAGTCTGACAATAACTCCCCTTGGACAGGACACTTATCTATCGCAGGTTAGCTCCCAGCAGAACTGGTTCTCATTTATACAGCTGAGTCAAATGGAACAAAGTTGGGTAAAGTGTCTTGTTCAAGGACACAACACAGTGGTCTGGCCTCAGCCACTGTGCTGCCAGAGTTATAAAAGGGCTACATTTATTTATTAATAAACAATATCAAACATACAGTACTACTTAGCTTCAGGGTTTTGAACACAGTTACAAGTTGATTTTTGAACACAGAAATGAACTGAGCTTTACAAAATAGGAATGTCTTGGGCTGTTGCAGAGTACCTTGGCGTAGCCAATTGGAATCGGAAGCTGGATGGCTTGAATCTCTCTGTTCTCTCAAATCATAACCTGATTTGCTCAGATCTTCTGTACTTGGAAATTTACTAGTATCATATGAGCCCATGATGCCTTGTGTAAAACTTGAGGAAGGTTCTGTCACTCTTGTTTCTTGCTTAGGCACAGGAGCCTGTTGAGCCATTGGTGGGGGTGGGGGGTCGTGGTCATAAGGGCAGTCGGACCTTTGACATCTAAGACACAATAAGAACAATATGATTTTGATTGAGGGTATTGGTTAAGGCTTGGTACAAAAGTACTGTATAAAGCACAATAATCAAAAGCCGTGGCAATTAAAACAAATGCAATATTAATGCCAACTCCATGCATTATGAGAGTCATTAACAGAAATCTGAAACTCTGATTCAAAAGTTGCTGTTGTTAGCCAGAAAATTATTGGGGTAGCCTGCCCCCTACCAATGTAATGTTTGGGGGTGCACTCCAGCACCCTGGTTTTGCCGCCCATGACAGTGTCAGCCATTGTCCCCATTTGGACACTTTTTAAACCAATGCCAAGCCCAGGGTTGAAAATAGCTGCCAGGATCCTTCTGGCAAAATTTATTTTCAAGTGCATTTTAAGATGAAGTGGTTCTATAAAAAGGGAATAATAAAATGGTAAGCTGCTTGTAATGAGAAGCATTGATTTGTTTTTTCATGCTATAATGTTATGTAAAATCTGTTCAAATCAAAAACAGCTGGCCAAAATTATGGTCTACTGTACACTGAACAGCAAAAATACAGAATATTTTTCTGAACATTATTTTGAACCCTGAAACCAAGTCAAACCAAGTCAATTTAATAAAAGTCTTACAGGTCTGTACTCTCATTTTGACTTGGTAGGAAAAAAAACTGTAACACCATTTCAAACTTAAGTCATTGTAAAGGAAACTGTTAAATTTAATGCACTGGGTTTACCTGCCCAAGTTTTGACATGGAGGATGCCAAAACCTACAATCTTTGCCATTTCTGCAGTTTGGAAAGAATTTACAGGGTGCTTTTCTGTAGTTTGGATTGTTGTTTCTTGTAGCTTGCGATGGGCCTGATAGATAGTTAGAATAGTTATGATTGATTCAAGCTGATGGAACAACAAATTCAAATCCTTTCAGTCCTGGTCAGTTTATCAGTATTTCACTTCTCTTTACACAGTTCATTTGGGAAGTTTGGTATTGAAAACAAGAGAATTTATAAAAGAATAAAGTAGCAGATGAAAAGGATAACTCTCCTAAGCTGATTGTGCATAATAATCAATATGGGTCCTAGTCAAGATATTAACAATCAACACAAGATTATTTTGTCATGATAGGGTTTATTAATAGCAAGAAATTACATTATTCTAAAAGCTTTTCAATGTTAGGCTCTGAGTAACAAAAAGAACTATTAAAAAAGCCTATATCGAAATAATTAATATCCACTGTTGCTCACAAACAAAACTATTAAAGTGAGGCCAGTTCTTAAAAATACAGTAAATGTATCAGAAGCAAGAACCTGGCCTTAACTTGAAGGATTTGTTTGGAAACAGTGGAGCAGAACTCAGAAATGAGCCATTATACCAACCTGGTTCACTATTGTTAGGTGTCATCTGAGCTGGTAAGCTTGTACTGGCTGGTGATTGAGCAGGAGTCTTTTGTTTCAGTTTTTTCTCAAGTACTTCTAACTGTTTCAGCTGTTCCTGCTGTTTACGAAGCATCTCAATTTCCTCTTGGAACTTGGAAAGTTTACTGGTTTGGTCCTTTGGTGCTTGTGAGGATATCTTCTGTTGTCCTCCACCCACTGCTTGTGGAGTAGCAGTGCTGAAAGAAAAGTTACTTGTAAAGCAAAATTTTCAACTAGTTCAAAACAGATATCTAAAATCATTGGCAAAGGAAGCAAAAAATTATGTTTGAAATTACAATATTTCGATAAGCAATCTGAAATTCCTTTTCAAAAGTTCCTGTTAGCCAGAAATTATTAGGGGGGGGGGGGTGCAGTGCAACCCCTCCCCCCAGCCTCTGCAGTTCCATCGCCCATAAAAATTGAAGTTTGAGCCAAATAATTTCCTATTATAAGCAGTTGTAAAAAACACCGGCTCAAATTAATTTGGAGACGCTCAAATTAATTTGGAGAAAAATTGGTTTGCCTGAAAGGGCAAACTTTGCTTGTCTTTTAACCAATCAGCGTTCGTTGCTTAACCTTTCCCCCACGAGAAGCAAACTTTGCTCAGATCTAACCAATCAATGATTAGACAGTAGCAAAGTTTGTTGGATATGGCAAACTTTGCTGGCCTGTTAAAACATCTGTTTGTAAAATAGTGGATGTAATTATTTCTTTGACCCGACGTGTCACTTTAAAACAAAATGTATTCATCTCAGAACGATTTCGCTCGGTCAGTTGCTGATAATTGACTAGATTTGAACTGTTTGTGACCTCAAAACGGCAGCATCGTGCGCTTTTGATTTGAAAGCGAAACATGTCAAAAGTCAACAACCGTGAATGATGATTTGCAGAAACCGCAGTCTTAAACGTCAAATAAACATCGTGTTGGATTATCAGAAATGAAAACCACTCAACCGAAAAACTCCATAACGCCCCAGTTTATAAGATGTTCTTTCAGTGTTTGAAATACACATTAAACTCATAACTTTCTAAAAGGTTTTTTTTTTATTGAATGCGCATACAAATAGTTTGTATAACGAAGTGCAATGTGTATGTTTCTACAAAGCCATACACAACTTCAAACACTGTATTTCAATCGTATCTACTTAACAGTGAACCAAATTAAGTTCGGGAGAGGAATAAAACTCGCTCCATAATGCAGCATGCTTACTTTAAAAAATTCAATTCAATTCTTTGCAAATTGTTGCAAGATGCTGTTCAAATCCTTTTTATATTCAGAGCCTTCAATTCTCTATATTTAGCTTTTCTTTTTTTCACGAGTATGTCGCTTTCGCTTGGTTGCTTCTATCATTTCACGCGTTTGATCATAATTGGCCTTTGAGCAAGAAATCTTCGGATGAAAATCCTGGCCAAGCCAAATGAGATCTTTGACAAACTTTTTTAATGTTAAAGCTTCAACTGGGTTTTATTAATTTTCGACTGCACTTGTCAAACTTGTCAATTACCCAGGCCGGAACAGGAAATCTATACCTTTGACTGCACATGTGGAAAAATAAATGTGGCAAACTTTAGTCGATTGTGTTATTTTTCTAATTCTAGTATGTAACATTGCTATACAGTACTCGCGATGCTTATGGCAAACCAACCAAAAAATGTATAAAAGAAAATAAAAACTCATAAGACATAACTTTGATTACGTGTTAGAAGTCTCGTTGCTTTACTTGATAACTGCTTAGAAAACATTCATGTTACCCCACGAACTTTCGTCAGACCCTCGCGGATTGAAAATGTCGTACAGCCAGTTTTTAACTGGGAAAAGGTTTTCATTTATTGAACACCTTTGCAATGTTTGTCAGACATGAAAAACAATCAACCGCAAAAAGCTAATTTAATTAGCAGTTAGTAACAGCAAAGTTTGCCACTGAATACGATTTGCGCCCAAACCATTTTTCATCAGTGCTTATGCTAGGGATGTATTCAAATATTGATTGCATTGGCAAAGTACGAAAAGCCTAACGATGGACGATTAGACTTAGAGGCGGTGATAGAACTACAAAAAAAAGAACTTTAAAATAGAGTTCTTGGTTCGTACTTGTTCACAGAAACTGTTGGAGCATGACAAACTTTAAATTAGTTACTAATTAGTTGAAACTTTGTTAGTTGTTACTTTTGGCGCAAATTGTTTACAGTGGCAAACTTTACCATAAAAACAATACCATCTGCTAAGGATTGCTGAAATGAAAAGAATAAAGTCTGCATACACAGTCTGCATTTTATACGTGGAGTCTGTGTTCTAAACCGGCTGGGAATCTTGACTCAAATCCCCTTTTTTACATCAATATTCGATTGCATGTGTTTGCAAAGGTGTTCAATAAGGGAAACCTTTTCCCAGGTAAAAACTGGCTGTATAACATTTTCAATCCGCGAGGGTCTGACGAAAGTTCGGAGTAACATGAATGTATTCTAAGCAGTTATTGAGTAAAGCAACAAGACTTGCATTTTCTAACATGTAATCGAAGTTATGTCTTACGAGTTTTTATTTTCTTTTATACATTTTTTTGGTTGGTATTACTGTATAGCAATGTTACATACTAGAATTAGAAAAATAACACAACTGACTAAAGTTTGCCGCATCTATTTTTTCCACGTGGTGGTGCGCAGTCAAAGGTAGTGATTTCCTGTTCTGGTCTGGGTAATTGACAAGTTCAACAAGTGCAGTCGCAAATTAATAAAACCCAGTTGAAGCTTTAATATCAAAAAAGTTTGTCAAAGATCTCATTTGGCTTGGAGACCAAAATGCAACTCTTCGTCTCTTGTTTACACTTGGCCAGCATCGATGTTGCCATCTGAAGATTTCTTGCTCAAAGGTAATTACGATCAAACGCGTGAAGTGGTAGAAGCAACCAATTGAAAGCAACATACTCACGAAAAAAAGAAAAGCTAAGTATAGAGAATCGAAGGCTCTGAATATAAAAAGGATTTGAATAGCATCTCCATTACTATCACTTAATTTTAAACACCGTACTTCAACTGTATGGAATAAAATTGAAATCGACCCAGTGCTAATTGAACTGATGGTTCAAACACCGAATTTACAATTGCAACGAATTGAATTGATTTTTTTAAAGTAAGCTAGCTGTATTACCGTATTATCCGATAGATGGAGCGAGTTTTATTCCTCTCCCGAATTTTATTTGGTGCACCGTTAATTAGATATGGTTAAAATACAGTGCTTGAAGTCATGTATGGCTTTGTAGAAACATACACATTGCACATTGCAGTTTGTTATACAAACTATTTGTATGCGCATTCCATAAAAAAAAAACTTTAAGAAAGTTATGAGTTTAACATGTATTTAAAACACTGAAAGAACATCTTATAAACTGTGGCATTATGGAGTTTTTCAGTTGAGTGGAGAGAGTCAGAGAAAAAAATCAGTGCTGCGCGAGTGTTAACTGCACATCCATCTTGCATCAACTGCATGGAGATTATTTACCGTTTTTACGTTCAACCAAATTGGATTTACACAATTAACTTGAACTTTTTAATCGAGAAAGCTAAGAACAATGTTTGCCAAAGCGAATAGAACTATGTCTGACTTCAAGTGGAATTTAAAAGAAGGATTGTAATACAAGAATACACTTTTGCTTGCTGACACAAGAAGTCGAAAACATAATTTTACACAGTTAACTGAAAAATTTTTGAATGCTTGATGTTTTAATTTGGCGGTAAGCAACTTTGTACTGGAGTGGAATTGTTGTATAGTATTTAAAAGTTCATGACCAAACTTTAAAAAATATATGTTTTGTTATTAATCTTGGATTTTCTAATCAGTTGGTTAATTGTTTTCGAGGATGAAATCTCAAAGTGCTACTAGCGAACGTGTGGTTAATTTGACCTTGTGGCGGCGCTCGGGTCAATCAGTCTGTCACTGCACATATTCAATCTTTTTGTTATTTTATCTCTTTCGAATAAACTATTTTAGTGAAACTTAATTAACCATGTCTGTTTTGCAGTGTAGTTTTATACCACCAATTCTCTTGATTACAAGTTAAAACTGACTCTAAATTTAGCAGATGAGATTTTGCGCGCTTTTTGTCAATAATTTCTCATTTTCTTTCTCTTTTACAACTATGTAAGAAGTGTGTGGCTTATTTTCTAATAATATTTCAATGATGGATAGTGGTAGGAAGTTTTAGTATAAGCGAGATTTAGTTGATGACAACGATGAATTTGCTAGAAGGCCTCTACTCGACAGCGACAGTATTTTGAAATTGATTTCACGCAGACATCACCTGAAGCCAACAAGAATTTGACACGAAGTTTACAACGATGTTAATTTAGACTGAGCCGACTTGCAACCTCACTGAGAGTTGAGAATCTTTAAATTTCATTGCTTTCTTTACCTACGAGCTGTTGGAAAAAATTGCAGCTAGGTCAATTAGGTGAACGTAAACAGTCGGCAAGCTCTGAATGTATAAAATATTTCTTGCGATTTTCGTTAATTACAACGAATCAAATAGCCGTTGAGCAGAGAGAATAAGAGGATTCTTTAACAATAAAGTAGAGACAAGTTTATTTTGATGTCCTGAGAGTAAAATCTCTTCTAAAGTTTACCTAAAAACCTGAAGTAGTGAAGAGCGTAACCGCATGCAGTGTTTACTTCGGTGAGCATATAAAATCAACAGACCAAAACGTATCACTGCCAAAGTAAAACTTATATCGTTTTCTTTGAAGTTTTAGCAAATTTGGATTCCAATTTTTTATAAAGTGGATTAGGATTGTTGCACTTGACTGCCTTTTTTTAAAGAAACCTAATATGTTTAAGTTTTCTTTCGATTCTAAAACAGCTAACAACTAAACACTGATTTTGTAAAAACACTGAAAACGTGTTGCATGTTGTTGTTGAAATGTCAAAACCTCAAGCTCTTCAAAACCCTTGAATATTCACCAAACAATTTGGAAAACTTTGTTTTTCGAAAGAAAATTTACTGATCTTTTAAATGAAAACAATTTGCTCGTAGTGAAAATGTGTCCTTTACTTTTTAATTTACATCTGAAGTGAATGCACTCACTTTGGAAATGACATCTGAATATAACCGGGGTTGAGGGCACTGGTGCGAGCAAAGTGACCAGAGGTGAAAGGGTTAAGCAACGAACGCTGATTGGTTAAAAGACGAGCAAAGTTTGCCCTTTCTGGCAAACCAAATTTTCTCCAAATTAATTTGAGCGTCTCCAAATTAATTTGAGCCGGTGTTACATGCAACTATTATAATTACAAGCCCAGATACTTTTCTTTTGAAAACCTCGCTGGTATATATGCACCTATTGTGTGTACCAGCGAATTCAAATTAGCCTAACAATCCCCGTTCTCGAGTTAAACTTTCAAAAGAAAACATTACCCATGGCAAGGCTAGAAAAGCTGATTTAAATGCTCACAAGAGCTAGAATATTAAAACCACCACCATTTTTGAAATAGGTGCATTGGCCATTCTTGTTTCTAACTCCCCATTATGCCTGGATAAGGGATGGTAGTCAGGCCATCTGATATTATGCGATCATGCGATTCCGTATAATTGACCAAAAATCACATAATGCCGCATAATTGACAAATTTTTGCATAATCCCGCATAAAGCGCCACTACCAACACAATAAGAAACAAAAAAATAGCTAACTTTAAAAGATTTTCCTGATTTTTCTTAAATCTTAAACCTTTCCTTTATCTGCCAGTAAAATATGAAACTGTCAGTTAAAAATAATCATTTTGAAAGTGATTTTTGTGGCGATTTTCATCCCAGATTTATTTGACGTACAATTATCGTTTGTTTCAACAAGCCCGCACAGGCTTAGGTCAGCGTTTTCATGTTATAAATCATGATTACTTTGTGTATGTAAAATGTTGTGTACTGGAGCACATGGCTAAATGCAAATGGCGTCGAGAGGTTTAGCGTAAGCAATCAAGAGAACTAAATTGAGTTTTTTTAGGTGGTCAAAGCACACCAAGGCCGAACTGATGCGGAAAATAAAGAAGAATGGAACTCATTTTGTATACAACTACAAGCATTTTCAGAAAAGCTCAGACTCAGTTTGGGACGTTATAATTATATACAACGGTAACTATGTTTCAGTTTTCAACATACTTTGCACACAAGTGATCGCCCTCTGTGGTGTAGTGTTACTCCTTCTTTGAACACACTAAAACATTGTAAAACTTTGGTTGAAGCCTATCTTTTGCTCCTTTATGTGCAAAACCCGTTTTTTAAGGGATAAAAGAGTTCTAAAACTGTTTTATGGAGTTTTGCCCCTAACAACCCAATAAAAATGCTTAAACTACTTTAAAAAATCACATAGTTTAATGCATAATACCTAAAAAAGCGCATAATTTACTGTATAGTTAGCCCTATAAAGCCGTATAATTTTCCATTTTTCATCACATACTATCGGAGGGACTGGGTAGTGCTGTGAAGTGAATTAGAAATAACTTCAAGAATAAGTAAACAGTCTACTGTAACTCAACTTACAGGCTCCATTTTGATTTGATCTCCAAGTTCTATTGTTGTCCCTGACAGATCCAACACATCGGCTCCAATTTCTAATTAACAAAATGCATCATCTGTTACTAACATCCGATAATAAATATGGAATAATAAGTGTTTAGAAATTATATATTAAAAAATGTTTAGAAATTATTCCTGCTATAATGGTGGGGTTGACACAGAGCTAAAGTCTCTGCCTCTCAATCCAGTGGTTCCTGGTTTGATCCCTGGTGGAACACAGAGTCACTAGTTGTTTGGTATCTGGACTTCACAATGTTTTTCTGTTTATATTGGCCATCTTTAACTAAGCCCAGGCTACCCCCCCCCTCCCCCTCCTCGCTATCTCTAATAGCCCTCCTAACTTGAAGGTCAAGAAGGTTATTTAAGAACATGTCTTGAAAACGATTGTTTTATCTTAGTCTTAGTACTTATGGATTTGTTTAATCATGTTATTATAAGTTCACTATTGTATCTTAGTAAAATTACAGACTAATGAAGAGCCTCCAAATGTTGGATACACTGTAATAAACCATTATTATTACTATTGTTATTATCGTTATTACTATTATTATTGTTATTATTATTATTATTGTTATTATTATTATTACTATTATTGTTAAATAAGTCCCTTCTGGGCTTATTAAAGCATTTATGGTATGACCTTATTTCCAAACCCACATTTAGCATCAAGCCCTTTAAGTAATGAATGAATGGATAATCATTACAAACTATTTCTCTTACCGTCACACTTCATTGCAACAGTTATATCAATGTTAATTTGCAGCTTGCTGAAAGAGAACCATGGAGCAAATTTTGATCAACTGAAAAACAATTATTAAGTAACCTTTAACAACAAAAATTATTTAAAACAATTAATTAATGTTTAACAAAAAAAGTTCAAAATTAATAACGATTAAGCAATTTAATTTTCATCTGCAGCAAGCTTACAAAGTGTTTCACTGATTTTTAACTTTTCCTTTAAAACTATATTCTTTTCAATTACTGACTGCAGATGTTTTGAATTCACATTTATTATGCTGTGATTGCTGATGATTCGTTTGTGACCAACAACTGTTTAAAGCAAGTTATATACAGCCTTTCCATAATCACCTTTCTCTTCCACCCTTTATTAGTTATTAGTTGATACTTTTGGGATGTCTTTTTTCCCACATCTTTTTGGTATTCTTGCTCAGTCTTGCGTGTTTCAGCTCTTTAAAGACCCCATCAAGCTTATTTTAAATTTACTTTTTGGATTAAAACTTTTGTCATCTGTGAACTCAAAACTCAAATAACCAAAATTTCCACATCTAAGTATGCTTTTTAATCAAAAAGAGAATGGAATGTAAATTTTGATCAAGCAGGCCGGGGACTGGTAACCTGTGACACAGCAGCAGTGGGTTGTGTGGTTTTTGTTTCAAAAATTTCATTTCTGTTATAAAATGTCATAAGATTTTTAATTCAAACAGTTTGAAGGGATTAGTTAATTTACTAAAGTTATAACAATGTGACTATATATTGTAGACTAAGCCAGAATTGAATTTTTGAGATAAAAAAGATCATCTCTGCTTTATGCCTCATGCTACGTCATATGCCTCCTGCTATGTCATCATTACACGCTTCAAGTCTAAAGAATGTAACAGGAACAGATACAATGGTTTTACTTTCAAAAACTACTATTACTAAAGGGTTCCACTTTTCATCTGGAACAAAAAAAAATTTATAAGCTTGATAGGGACTTTAATGCCCTTGTCAGTTCAACTGAGCAGAACTTATGAGAGCTTCCAAGAGTTGATACATGTGTGAAGACACCCAAGACTGAGCAAGAAGCAATCCAAAAGACGTGGGAAAAACAATATCTCAAGAAGAGTCAAGTTATGAAGAAATCTATGTCAGCTACATTTAATTAGTGGAACTCTCCAAAGATTCATTTATTCATTGCCATAAAATACTGTGTTGTAATACGAAAATTATTATAGGAAGGTGGAGGCTGGCTGATCCAACACAACAACAAGGTAAATACCTGTCTGTCTCTGTGTCTACTTCATACTTGTATTTTGTCTCAATCCCTCTGTAATACCAGAATTCAGACACAACTAACAGTCCGATAAACAAGAAGCTGAAGATGGAAACTAAAAGTAAAGAGCAAACAGAAGTGTTTATTATCAGTAGTTAAGCAAAGTTAAAAAAGTAAAAGTTAATATACATGTATATCAAGTTTATTTATTGTTTAAAATCTGACATTAACCCCTTCACTGCCATGGACATGTATGTGTGTCCTGTAAAGTCTCACATAAACAGTTCAATGGTTTTATTTTTTCCACATTTTACAATTAAATTAATAATTTAAAATAAATAAATAAAAGGTGGAGGGGACAGGATTTACAACCCTAGGGGGTTAAACTCGCAACCCTGCACCCTTCTTATTTTGCAATGACTTAAGAGATTACTTACAGCCGTAAGATTTGACTTATACAGGATTTACGAACTGAATTAAGTAACATTGTTTGCGGTTAAAACTTCTCAAGAGATTTTAAGGCATTTTCAGCTATTGGCTAGGAGAAAATCTTAATATTTTTTCCTAAACACTTTAATGGACTTGCTAGCTCTTATTTCATTTGGATTCTCATTCCAGATCTTAACTGCAGCGTATTTGATACTAAACTGGCCATATCTGAGATTAACCCACAGGAGGAAAAGATTTTTCTTCATTTTTGATCATGTTTCAAAGTTACTAGAAGTAATCAAAGATAAGTTAAGTGCGTTTGACAGTAGAGCACCAATTACGAGTGTACAGAGAGTTACTTTAATTTGTTAAATCTCATAATGTTGTTTGGACCACAAATCATGGTCAACCCAGCCAAATATTAAACTGGGATTTTGAATGTTGCTTTGACCACAAATCATGGTCAACCTGGCAGCCAAACAACTGGGATTTTGAGTGAGTTTGCCTGCAAGTTCATGCCAATCCCTGATTTTTGAACGCAATATATTGAGATAGGTCGACTGCAAAAATACCACGTGGTGAAAGGAATTGACGTCGCTGGGGATCGAAGCCCCAGCCGACACGCAAAATCTTGCTCAAAATACGCCACTGAGTCCGACATGCTAAATTGCCACCCAGGCAAATATCTCATCTTTACAGCGAGTTTGTCTAAAAGCACTCTGCCACTGCCTAATCTTCCAATGCAAGATCAACAGCAAAAAATTGAATTGGCCGACCGACATGCAACGTTTCTTTCCTAGAGAATATATCACTGCACAATTTGACAAATAGCTTCACTAATAGCAACAGTTTTTAAAACAAGTTATTGCGAAACACAACCACACCGAGTGCTGACGACACAACCACACCACATAGCTAATCGAAATTAGTCAGCAAGCCATCATGGTAGCACGAAGTCGAGGCAGTTTAAGACGGTTGCCCGTACTTACGAAAATCTCTCAACGCAGATGGCATCAAGCCTGAGCCGGCGAACAACATCAAGATTAGGATGCATTCTCCTTCGTCCATCACAATGAATTGTGCCAATGTCGCGGAAATAGTTTGAAAAAACTTCAGGCAACTGCTTAGTGTTATGTTTATAGACTAGTTCTGATAAATGAAGATTCAGTATTTCAAAAATGTTTAATATGTTGAGCCTCTGAAATAAGGGTCTACTTGGAGACCTGTGGTCTGAAAATGTAACTGCGTGTAATGCTCTTTTTTGTAAGAGATGGATAGGAAGCAGTTTCGATTCATAGTTGCTGCCCCAGATGAGAGTTACTTATGAAATGTGTGGATAGATAAAACTGTAATAAAGATTTTTCAAACTGTCTAGATCTAGATAGTGTCACACTCTAAATAATATTCCGACCGACTTTGCAATTTTACTGCTAACTGAATCAATATGACAGTTCCAAGTAAAATTCTTATCCAACAATAAACTGAGAAATTTTGTATGTGTCACTCTATCAATTTGTCTTCCTAATTTCAATTGGAAATCTTGCTCGATTCTAGCAATACTATTTGTAAGCCTTTGTCTAGAAGAATAAATTTGGTTTTAGAAAGATTGACAGTCAGTTTGTTTGCTTTCAACCATTCCTCTAAACAAGCTAGTTCTTTGTTAAGACCATTACGAATTTTTTAAGAGACTTATTACTAACAAGAAGATTGATGTCATCGGCATATAGCACGATATGAATTAAACTAGTAACAAATTGAGCATCATTGATACAGGGTTGGAAACTAACGCCGGCCCGGCAGCCAATGGCTGGCAAATTCTAGTCGGGCCAGTAGATTTCATGAAGCGCCGGCCCGACTGGCCGGTATGTCATGAGAAAATAAAAAAAGAGTTTGATTAATTCAATTAGATATTTTAGGACAACCTTTCAAAGCTTTTCTTCTTCAACAAAAAGTCTTTGTTTACT
>JAOBAT010124298.1:0-13098 GCA_026413305.1 Hydrozoanthus tunicans
GCGAACATTCTGGTTTGGGAAAAGCGAAATGCCGCAGAACAATGGGAGGTTGCCTAGTTCTTACACGGACCATTATTTAAACATGAGTTCAAAAACTCTTGTAAAGCTATCTCGTTGCAGAGAGCTATTAAAGGTCGTTCTTATATAGAAGTTAGTGGTAACTCAATAGATATTATAAAGAGGTATTGTGAAAGATACCATAGAATACCTTTATATAACAATGAAGATTCTTGCCGAACTTAGGAAAACGTGGTGCCTTCTTAATTTTGCTCCGGTTTCATTTCTCAGTCCGATTTGAGTTACCGAGTGGTAACTCAATAAGCCTTTAACAAATTTAAACCATCACTTTTTTAACCAGAAAGTTCAAGCTTTTTATCTAAAAAGCTTAAACTGGCTGGGTTGTGCTATTTTTTTATTAAGATTAAAGTTGCAAATTTATCAGTGGCAAAAGCAGGACTTGCTCTAGATATAGTTTTGTTACACTCAACATTTTGCCTTAAGTTTGCAAAACATAAATCTGAACTTAGAAAAGCTCAAAACAGCTCACCAGTTGCTTGCTCTTTTAAACCCTTGTACAGATCTGCGCATTTTGTACATAATAACAAATCTTTGATGTTGTGTCCCATGTGTAATAACTGTCCTGTGGTAGTGATGTCAGGTCATTTTAGCAACTTTATCCGTTATTAATACTAATTTGTATTTATTATGTACAGATTTATAAATTTGAGTCAAAATCCTCTTACTAAGTCTTCTAAAAACATTTTGTAATGTATGTTAAAACTCAGCATCTGGGACTCCTGTGATTGCATTGGTTCATGCACAAAACTACCATATTTCCTCTAACAAGCCCCCTGGGCCCAACTGTTCAAAACCCCATTGGCACAAACCCAGGGTTAATTACCAAGACAACCCTTTGATTTTGTAAAGAGTTAATCCTGGATTAAAGTTAATCGGTTTTCGAACAACCAGGGACCTGGGGGCTTATTTATTTTCTGGCTATCTGGACTGGGGACTTATTAGAGGCTGGTGGTTTATTAAATTTTTTGCAACTTTCAATAGAAATCTAAAAAATGTTATATCCAAATCAAACTGTCAAAGAAGTACAACGATAACAATTGATGTACAAATGTAGATTCTATGGCTGTGATTTTTTTTCAAAAATTCACCTTTAAATTTAATCGCAATTAACGATTTGTATGTCTTGTAAGGATCTTGGTACATATAACCAGGACAGAATTGCCTGCTGTGTTGTGGAGAAAGCAGCCATACTTAAGGGGTGGCGCCTTATTAGTGTAAACACTGTACTCCCACAAAATTATTCCCAACTTGGACACAAAGTTGTTTAATTACCTATACAAAACGTGAATTCTGAGCCACAAAGTGCACATAAGCATTTGGTTTGGAAGAAAATACATTTCCACAGGTCTATTTGGCACTATCGAGATCCCTCGAGAAATAGATACTGATAAAATAATAAGTTTAAATAAGTTCTTTTACCAGCTAAATGCTATAGTGGCAATTTTTAAAAATAAGTATAATATGAAGTTAATAAAAATGAAAGCTAAACAATTTGCAACAGAACTGAGAGTTCACTTAACACTCTATAAAGTATTGAGTTAACTTAAAGTATTTAAACTTCAATTTTTTATTTTTCAGTCAATTTTTACAGCAAATCAGAGGCTGCTGTAACAACCATTATATGACATATATATACTTCATTGTAACTGGGTGTGTAATAGTATAACTTGTGACTGGCTGCATTGATTCTGATCAGCTAATAACTAACTGCAATTTTTTTCCCACAGTCAGTCAAAACAACCCAATTTGGCTTCTTATCAGGCTTTGCTAGGAAATCAATATGAAAAAACCTAAAACCCTTTTCATTGCCATCTACCACAAATTTCTCTTTTGTAAAGTAGGTTTGAGAAATATTCAATCCAACAGTTCTGTTTTACATACAACTTCAAGTATTACTGACAATGGTTCGTCTTCTACAAGCAGCAGTGGAGATACCCACAGCTTTCCTACAAGTGACACTATCAGTAGTTTGTCTACAAGTAGCACCACTAATGCAAGTAGTTTATCATCTGAATCCCCCACAAATGAAAATGTTCAGTCATTTCAGTGTCCATTCACTCAATTGTGAACAAAGTTAAAGAACTTAAGCTGGGTGACCCTGTTGAAACACTTGGATTTTTGAGACAGGAAATAAACCAAGGGCGAAAACTTGACCTGGTATCACTTGAAGAGACCCTTGATGGCGACACAAATTATATAACTGTTGACCGAGCCAACATTTTACAGTCAACATTCAGTGAACTTTATAACTAATTATAGACTCACTTTTCAGGTTGACTTTATGGGTGAAGAGTCGTTTGATTTGGGGGGTCCAAGGAAAGAATGGCTTCGGTTGACTAGTTGTGACATAAAAGCAAAATATTTCAACTGGGGACTACGCTCATTCCTAAGCCAGGACTACTATTATGTTGGAGTGATGGTGTCAATTGCTTTATTGCAGAATAGCCAACTCCCGACATATCTTGGCGAAGGCATTTTGCAATAACTTATATCTCCTGGCACAAGCAAGGATCCATGTGTGTATGAGATTTAGAGGGGTATGGAAGAACTGGGGCTGTTAACAGCCCTAAGACAGTTGCCAATTCTAGCCCACTTACTCAGGCCTAATGCTCATGGCCGTGTCACAGTTCAAGGTTTCTTGCAATTACTGAAACCAAAATTTTCAGAAGGTAGCACTGCTCTTGCACAAGAAAAATTAGTCTATCAGTTATTTGTGTGTTATGTGAGAGAAGTTGCTAGTGGGCGAAGATCTTGTGGAGATGTAAACATGCAAGCAGAGCACATCTTGCAGTTTGTTACTGGTGCCTCAGAGGAGCCCCTATTTGGTTTTGATATACCACTGACCATCCATTTTTGCCAAGCTTCCGAAGTCATTGTCAACTGGGAAACTAATGATGATGGAAATGACACAGCTGCTATTAAAGGTGTTTTTACAGCTACTGCTCGTACATGTGGAAACATTCTTTATTTGCCACGGCCAACCCTAGGGTTACCACTTCCTTCAGTGGAAAGATTATTTGCTATTTATGATCTTTCTTTTTCTCAGCTTTTTTTTGGAATACAGTAAACCTAATTTTATAAAAGTATCCTAGTAAGCATGTTTTAAATATTAAACTTCACATGTGTTGAATTAATCTCCAATTTGGGTCAACCCAAACTTTACAATGAATTCATCATTTGGTATGTAGATGTCACAGTTAATACAATTGTATTTAGTTCATGAGAGGGGTTTATGACTTGCGCCCATTTTCTGAAACATGCCACAATCTAGTCATGTCATTTATGTCAGAGGCAGCACTTTTTATGAAGTGGGGCAAAATCACTTTCATGACAAAAGGAACAAAACTAGTGTATATAACAATAATATCAAATACAACTACTGTTAACTGATCTGTGTGTATCAAGTAGCAGGAATTGTTATAAATTGAATACTGGAGATCGTCATCATCGTCGTCACTATCAGGAAGCTCTTATATAAATACATCCCGATGGGGCAATTGATCTCAACAAAAGTTTTGAGTCGATTCTTCGCCCTGCCGGTATGTTTGGGACAACTAGTGTGCCAGAACAGTCTTTCATAATCTCAAATAAATAACCCTCCATCTGCGTACCTCTTAGCAATGCTGCTAACTCGTCCTTAAGCTGTTTGGCTGTCCAGTTTCTGTTGACTTCAAACCCAGAGATGACCCGTTTTAACTTCTCTAGTTCAAGCTTCTCAGTTCTGGATGGAGCTCGGTCATGGCCATACTCAATGACAATGACATCCTTCGATACAGTGGAAGATTCCAGTGGTCTTCCCACACTACGTCGGGAAGGATAAGGTGTTGAACGGTATGACAGATTCCCAGATCGGTTTCGGTTTGAGCCCGCCTGACGTCTACTGGACGATCCTAATGTAGGAAACTTTTGCCGAGATCTTCAACTGCGTTTTTATAGACGCACTCGAAACGGTCGTGTTGTTTGAATTGCAGTGCTTGTCTGATTCAAATTGTTCGAACTGGTCAATGATTCACTAGATCCAGACCTTTCAATTATATCGGTGAGCCTAGTTATGCTTTCTATAGCACTTTCTGCAATCTTTATGATTTCCTCTCTTTGAGAATCATTCCATCCACTTGCCGCCATACTGAAAACGCCACGTGGTGAAATTTGCGCCCACGAACATACGGGACCAGGCGAATGTTCCGCGCAATACCACATGGGATATGCTTCAAAATTATGCGATGCCAGAAAAATAATTTGGCAACACAAGCAATTTTTAAAAAATTGTGCGATACACAAAATTAATTCTCGGTTGTGTAATAAATAATTCGAACACCCCAAATTTAATCACACTTTATTTTGACCAGAACGGGCCCCCATATAGTACTGGCCAGCAGCCATGCAGGCATACAAAAAAAATGGTATGAGGCTCATTTGGTGCATATTAAAAGTGTTTGGGGGAATAAGCTTCTAAGACTCAATTGAAATGTTGTGCTACAATCCTCCTAAGCTCACCTCAATTTGGAAGTTGACTGTGGCACAACTTCAGCACAGGCTCTGAAACATCCCGCACCAAAGCTAGCTTGACATTCCTGTAGCACAACATTTAAAATGAGCCTTAGAGAAAGCTACTAATATCAAATAAGCGAATCACTATTCTAACAAGCTTCTGAGACATTGCTAATAAATAGTGATTCGTTGTTTCAGAGAATATTGACATTTTCAGGGCAAGGCTGATGCAAACTGTGTGACTTGATTTGTACTGTAAATATTTGTTGCTTCCCTCAGTAGATAGGAGAGGAAACGGTAGATGCTTTGCGGAAGAACGAGAGAAAATCTACCTAACAGACAAAAACAAGGAAAAGGCTGTACAAGACATATTGTTTGGTGACGTTTTGGTTTAAAGAAAAACAGCACTGGATGCAATTGTAGAGAGGGGTTTCAAGCATTTTGAAAAGTTAGTAAATGGGGGGGGGACGGTAAAAAAATGGGGAGTTTGGCAGAATTATAATAAACAATGTGTCCCAGTGCTTTCCAAAACTAAAAGATGGGAACAAAATATAAAAGAGAAGAGACGACATTAAGATTGTCCTTTGAAATATTATTAACTTCCCTCATGAAATTTGAGAAATTCAGAAACTGGAGGGTCTGCAGAAATCACGAACAAAATAAATGCGCCCCACCCCCTTTTTTTTAATTTGGAATCTGAGAGTACAGAGAAGCCAGCCATTAATTCTAATTAAAGTTTTCTGCTGGCAGCTGCAGTTCAACTGACTTCCTGTTAGAAAGCAACTTTTAGAGTGTGGTCATTAGTATCCAAGTGACTCCCAAAAATCGGAATTAAAATTTTCTAGACGGATCCTTAGTTGATGGTTTAGGAGGAACAATAATCACAAAATTATTAGTTATTTTGTTTCAAGGCGTTACCTATACAAACTATGATATTATCAATCATACATATCTACTTGTGTTTATTACTGGAGTAGACATCCTTGAGGAATAGAAAGAATATCTGTTGGTGACTTACCAATACCACGCCTTGTACCCTACCACAA
Source organism: Hydrozoanthus tunicans (assembly GCA_026413305.1). Classification (NCBI taxonomy): domain Eukaryota; kingdom Metazoa; phylum Cnidaria; class Anthozoa; order Zoantharia; family Hydrozoanthidae; genus Hydrozoanthus; species Hydrozoanthus tunicans. The sequence continues at coordinate 5,616 of JAOBAT010124298.1, forward strand.
GTTGATGCCCTTTATCAAGAAAATTCAGGTAGGTAAATCTTTGATGTTTATGACTTTGTGATGGGCTTCCCCAAGATCAAAAGGTACGTGGCAGTTATCGAGACCTTGAAGAAACACTACTTTACCTTGCCTCGTATTATTTGTTTCACCCTAGTTGGTATGATCTTTGTTGGTTTAAAGGTGAAACTAACACCTTTTATCTTTCCTTAGGTGGAGATTGTGCTCCCGTTGGAAAGGATGATACTGCCTGTGCATGGCTCATAACAGTAATGAGAACTACTTGCTGTTTGGAGCAAACTATAGTGAGACTTGTCTTCCTGTACAAACATTTATTTCCAAAGTTTTTGTAGATATATCTTAAATAGAAGGGAAAGTGTATAATGTTTTAGTTAATGAGGAAAATGTGAAATTCAAATTTTTTTTCTGAGCTGCCCAATGGCATGAGGATGATCGCGTTTCTTGGTGGCGAGTTAAATAACAGTGCTAAGTATTTTTCTTCTTTTGGTGACGTTTCGAACGACAATGGCAACAAGTTGGATGGGATCTTTGGCAGCAATGATACCAACACTTGGAAGCCATGGAGGTATTCACATCGCTTGTCAGTGGCCATGAAAGTGACGTAACTAAAACAACTGCAAGAAAACAAAAAGCTTGCCCCAACCACTAAGCGTAATAAAGTTACATCTTTCATATCATCAAAAAAAACAGACAAGAATTTTTTCCCCTAATAGGGAAATTAATTGATTGTATTCATGTCGATCCCCTTCATTTAAAGAACAATCCTTGTGCCCTAACCCATCGTCATCTTTTGTAGGAAGTCGTTAACCTTTCAAATGTGCAGTCAACTGCCTGTTCTTTTGCAGATCTTAATTCCTCCTCACCACTTTGTGTTTATGTTATAACCTCACTAAGGAATGATTGTCGTTTGTCACGCCTTGCCAAAAAGATAGTGCGTTGGTTTAATGAGGGTAGGAAAGATGGTAAATCCTTTGAGTTTAATTTTACTGGCAAAGAAAGTAGGGTTTTTTTGAAGTATTTATGTTTCTTATTGCTTCTGTTATGCCTTCTGCACCTGCTGACTCAAGGAACGAGTTCCACTTGCATGTTATTTCATATTTGTGTATTACTTTAAGGGATTGTGCTTCTTTGTTTAGTAGGGTAGAGATTTCCTCTGAGCAGATAAGTGAACTTTCTACTCTATGTAAGAATTAATTTAGAACCTATGTCTTGTTCTTTGGTTTTCATCCAACTGCGTGAACTGTTGGTCATGCTGTGCCAGCCCATACAAGAGAAATGAAGGAAAAGTATGGCAAGGGACTGAGCATAAACTCAATGGAAGAAAGGGAGGCAAAACACATTGCAATAAAAAGGTACAGTGAACATACTTCCTACCACTTTAGATGGCAACAAATTTTCCTTCACGAGTTTGTTTCACTTGTTTGGTTGCGTGAGCGTGGTTATAATATTTCAAAACCATGCTCCAAGTGTATCTGTTATATGCCAGCACAAGATGCATTGCATTGCTATTGTGGCTACCTTAAAAGTGAAACAGCAGGTAAGTGTTCTTTTTGCTTACACCCCTTACGGAAAGACATTATGGAAAGCCAGTCAAAAGGTAAGCTATATGGTCATGCTTCCAGCCTTAAGCAATGAGTCTTGACAAAATTTGATCATGCTTAACCTTCTTCCTACCAAATTTATAAAACTTGTCGCCTCTGAATTCCATGAACCAATGAACATAATAATTGGGAATCTGCTCTTCAAGACAAACAAAACGGATATTTTATAGGGTTTGGTCAACTTGTTCAAAAGATCCAGGATTATGCAAAACTGAGTTTAGAAGGGAGAGGGTGAAGGCAACTTTTTTTAGTGTAAACTGCAGTAGAAGACAATAGTTTTGACTTTTTTCTTTGAATGCATAAGCTTTTTTTAAAAATCTCCAGTGAAAAAGTGTGCATGTATCAGTAAATAAAAGTACATGGTACAGCAGAAAATTTATTGGACAACTTCATTAAAAATCAATGTAAAAATACACAAAAACACATACTTCAATTGTTTTCCCAAAACCTAGCAGAAGTTTCTTATGGACGGGGATATGGGAAAAAATACTTGAGTGGATTGTACTAAGACAGAAATGAAACGTATCCGCTGACAATTTTGATTATACCTTGAGGAAACTAGGTCGTACTACAAGGGAAACGGATCGTACTTTAAAGCAACTGGGCCGTATCTCAAGGGAAATGGATCGTACTTTCAGGGACATGAGTCTCATATGAAATGTGCCGTACTTCCAAAGAAATAAATAGTATTTCAAAGGAAATGGATCGACTTTTAGGGAACTAGGTCGCGTATGACCTTCAAGGAAATGGATTGTACCATAAGTGAAATGGATCGTACGGAGAGGAATTGGATCAGCAGTCGCAATGGCAGGCTCACATGGGATTTCAGATGTTCTGGCATATGCAATAATGAATTGGGGGACTTTGTAATGAAAGTGTACTGTTCAATCTTGCGGATTCCAATCGTAATTATTTCCTCAAATGAGTCTGCATACTGTGTTCCGTTTGTTCCAAACAATCCCCTCTCCACCAACGCACTCTATGTGGCTTTTCACAACTATGGTGCTGGACATTATGATTCAACCAGAACTGCGACGTTACAGAAAGGTGAGTACAATAAGACATCGGGATTATATATTGTGCCATAATCAATTCGCAAAAACGCCTTATAAAAATTAATTTTCAAACGGTTGTCTCGGTAGATTTTGTAATAAATTTAGTCTATCAACCTAACTGAGAGCCTAGTGTGATATATACTTGCGCATAAACATGATTTGGTGCTAAGCCGATGTAGTGTTTTGATTTAAATTGTACGGATGTGCATGTTGAATACAAAAAATTGAATCTAGTTAGCCCACTGCTGTTTCTATGAGCCCAGCGTGTTGTTTATTACAGCGTATACCTTCCTACTTTATAGGGGAGAAAAAACACAATAGCAAAATATTACAAAGTTATTTTGTGCATGTGGAAGGAAGGCTAAGAGCGGAAACGGATTTAGCTGCAGTGCCAACGATGAAGATTCAAGTGGCACTTGTGTTAGAAACGGAAGACGGTGTGGGCGCCAGTGCCGATGCAGAATATGCATAAAAAAAAAGAGGAAATCAATCCAGACGATTGCAAACTTGAAGTGAAACAAGTAAATTACCGGTGTGGCGTGAATAAAACTGGACAGTTTCACTCGTGCTCTGACGTCGAGAGACAAAATAGATCCAAATGCCCGTGCTACAGCAGAGGTAATGGCTGCACAGATTTATGCTTGTGCAAACAATGTAGCAATCCGTTAGCAAAGAATTCAAATACCTCACCAAAAAGGAACGCACCAAATGGAAAAAAAAAGACAACTAGTGTTCCATATAAGAGAAGAGAATAAGATCAAGATTATGTCAAGCAAGAATGCCTCGAAATAAAACAGGGCCCTTGGACCCAAATGGAGGGTTTCCTGTTACGGGTAGTTGTACCTTTCATGGATTCCCTGAGCGATGTCATCCCAACGACTGCTGACAACATCTGCAAGCTATACAACTTTGTGGCCAGTTCAGAACGTGCTATAGAGCTCCAGCTGCCTTGTAGGACTAAAACCAGTAGGCAAGTACCGGGAGAGATAGATATATGATGGAGGATCATGAACTTAGCAACCTATATTATTCTTGCACAGGACAAAGTAAATGCTGGTGCTTATTATTGCCATTGAAAATATATCTCTAGTACTAGTGGCGGACGGAGAGCGTCACTACTAAGGGTTACGTTCTAACTCAGGCTATTGTTCGTTAGTACTTCTACGGCGTTATTTTGTTTGGTTATCATCGAATGGCAACGATTCAGAGGGAGGTGTTATTGACTCCCTTGTATTGGAGGTTACAGGAAACGAACAGACCAGTGCATGCATCCCGCAGAAAATTGCTAAAGCTCTCAACAGCATCCTTGCATCCGGTCTAAGTGAGCAGATTGCCACTTCAAAAATGGAGCCCATTAAATGACCTGAGACGTGTAAACTACTTCAGGTCACTAGGGTTAATCAAGAAATCTGGGATATAGCTCTTAAACAAGCCCGTAGCATGGATTTGAGACTACAAAAGTTGCAAAAACTCCTCATCAAAGGACTTATTCCTATAGCATAACTTGCAGGTTATGCTGGTGACGCCTTAGAAGAGGAGTTGACCTACCAGATAAGAAGATAATCTGGGAAGGCTTGTCAAATGATATGGTGCTTACTGCAGCTGCGAACCATGCACTCAATATGTGTCGTCGAGACTACTTTAAAGACAAAGCCTACATGGCCCTCAGCAACAGCTAACACCCTGTAGAGGAGGAGCTGTTTTGGGACGACAAAACTGAACGTTTTAAAACAGTCAGAGAGCTGTGCAGAGTTGTTAAGGGAGTTAATGACTGTACAGGGACGTTAATGGAACAATAGTGTGATGTGATTTTATTGCTATACATATACAGGACCATATTATGATTTGCGAATATAGGACCATAAAGTGATTTGCCTACACAAAGTATTTACCCTCACGCGCGTATCCGCTGATCTCAAGGACAAGCGAACGGGAGCCAAATCGACCCCTAAGATTGATATGGAACTATCACTCAAAAACCTCAGCAATCAATACGATCAACTCGCGAGGGACTATAAAGCATTCTATCAAGAACACCTTCAATTAGCCGAAATCACAAAGCCCTTAAAGTTCAAGTAATGCAATCGAATCATGATATCATCGTCCACAGCAAAGCAATAAACGACCTTGAACAATATTCTAGACGGGAGTGTATTGAAATACTAGGTGTCCGTACACACAAAACGAATCTACCGACGACATAGTAGAGGAAGTTGGAGAAATAGTCGGTGTTGATCTTGTAACCAATTACATCTCCATCAACCACGTTTGTCAGTTGAAGTTATCACAAGAAATGATGGGACACAAACCAAACGTGATTCTATTTTCTTGAACAGAACTTGTAGAAGACAGCTTTTCAGGTTGTGTTATTGCCAAGTTTGCAACGTGTTCCGAGCCAATTTAAGGGGTATTCTAGTTTTAAAATTTGCTTAAAATAATGCTAAGTAAATGACGAAGTGCATAATGCCCTCCTGGCCAACAGCTCCTGCTTAGGGATCTGCTGCAAATGTGGTCTTCCAAACTTCTCGAGCACACTATTCGACACACTCGAAGTATCTGAGCGAAATCATTACCAGTCTCTGTCATCGCCATCGCCACAATCTTTACCAATACCCCGTCAATGTCTCCACTACATTGCTACTCTCCTCATGACTCTTACCGGCCCGAGCCACAATCCAAAAAGTCCCGAACAAAACATCAACTAAAGGCAATTCTAATTAACTGCAACGGTTTGAAAGGTCCCTCTCGATTTACTGAATTCCAGGCCCTGGTCGACTTGCATAGTCCAGATATCATTTTTGGAACTGAATCCGAATTAAGCAAAGACATTCCTACCTATTCTATCTTCCAAGTTCAGTAAAAAACTGTGAAAGTCTGTGGTCTTCAGTGAAATTTAGTAACTCTAAGAAACTGTACCTGGCGTCCTTCTACAGACCTCCTTACTCTTCACCTGAAATTCTAGAACAGCTTAATGAATCCATTAATTGCGTTTTTCAGTCCAACACACGCCATCCTAACATCATACTAGGCGGTGACTTCAATCTCGGAGGTATAAACTAGAACTGTTACCCACCAGACCTCTCTAGCCAAGCCAACTCCACGCGGTATGACACATTTCTGCAGATTTTCGATGGTTCCTCCCGCACCCAGCACGTAAAAGTGGCAACTCGTCCCGCCTCAAACAAAACTCTGGATCTTGTCCTTTCATCCTATCCAAACAGTATTTCCAACCTGTCGTCTACCTCTGGTATGAGTGACCACCTAACAGTCACATTCAACATCAATTTGCACGCCCCCAGGTCATTTAAGCACCCAGATAAAGTCTACTCTTACAAGAAAGCTGACTTTCTGAGTTTCAATGAATACATGACCAATGCCCACAAACATTTTTCGAGTCCTGCCCTCAGAAAAAGTCGAAAGTTGGGACATCTTTAAATCAACATTATCAAAGGGTATTGACAAATACGTCCCTCATAGGAACTTGACTCCCAGGTTTAGGTTGCCTTGGATCAATTCAAGATAAAACTCCATATCCGGAAAAAAAGATGGACTCCATAAAAAGGTTATCAGTACCCAAAAACCAAAACACTGAGAAGGATTCAAGAAAGAATGAAATCTTGTTTTTCGCCTTGTCAAAACCTCCCATAGCTGTTTAATCTCACCGACATGTTTGTGTTGTAAAGTCATGGAGCACATAATTCTAAGTCATGTTGCTTAACACCTCTCCAACCATAACATCCGGATAGATCACCAACATGGTTTCAGGAAACTATTTTCCTGTGAGACTCAATTGATCTCAGTAATTAACGTCTGGGCGAAAGGCATAAACCTCCAAAGGCAAACTGATGTTATTCTACTCGATTCCAGCATAGCGTTTGACGCGGTACCCCATAATCGTCTGATGTTTAAGTTAGAATACTTAGGTCTCACAGGACACATCGCGACTGGATCAAGCCTTCCTAGCAAACCGCTCCCAGGTGCTCTCTTTGAACAGCATACACTCTGAACCAATATCTGTGATCTCTGGTGTACCCCAAGGGACTATCCAGGCTCCGGTCATATTCCTTGGCCAGTCATATTCCAGGGCCGTATCACCCTGCAGGAGGACCTTGAAAAGTTAAATAGCTGGGCAAACGCATGGCAGCTAAACTTTAACTTCTCCAATTACTATCATCTATGCGTAACCAGGAAAAAAGTTCCACTTTCCTACAGCTACCTAATGAATGGAAAATCAATCTCCCACCAAGTACCTAGGCATTAACATAAGTAACAACCTGAATTGGAATCTCCACTGCAATACCATTTGCAAGAAATCCAATAGCACCCTTGGCCTGCTAAAACTGATCCTGGGCGAATGCAGTACAGAAGTTAAGGCCAAGGCCTACACTAGCCTCGTCCGCCCTCAGCTGGAATACGTGCCTGTTCCTTGAATCCCCACACAAAGAGAAATAAAAATACCATCGAAATGGTCAAACGGAGAGCTGCCAGATTTGTATTCAACAACTATGCCTGGCGCAATCATGTCTGTCCTATGTTGGAAAAGATGGAATGGGACTCTGGCTACTATCTCAAGCCACTATGTTCTACAAGATCCACCAGGGACTGGTTGGCGTCTCTTTTCCCGATGAAGTTGCTAAAATAACTAGATCAAGATCCCCAAACTACTGCCCCTGTCAACAGTTACAATGTAACAAACTCCGTTTCGTTTAATCTGCCTGCACTGCACCTGCTAAGAAGCGGTGACATTTGTCCCCAACCCGGACCTTCCCGTGTTAGAAAGATCTCCGTATTTTATCAAAATGTACGAAG
>JAOBAT010124309.1:0-13098 GCA_026413305.1 Hydrozoanthus tunicans
TTTTCTCCGCAACTTGCAACGCTACGGCGTTGCGTTGCAAGTTGCTGAAAAAATTGCCTCGTGTAACAGGGCCTTAACTTATAAATTAAATTCTTGGTACGCGATTAAATTGTGATACTATTTCTTTCTGATGATTGCGTTGGAAAACAGTTATTGACTTTCCAAATTAATTACCGCTAATTGTCATGATTGTGTTGTACCCAGGCTCCTCCATAGGTATACTCAACCTTAGTTTGCCGTGAGCACCCTAATAAGTAAGTCTAATTTTCAAGATGGCGCCTGGAGACAGAGCAGCAGGTTTGATAATTTTTCGTTGTTTGCAAGGTCGCCGAGCTAAATTAGAGTACCTTCTTCTTCAGACATCATATGGACGACACCACTGGACGCCTCCTAAAGGTCACGTAGATCCGGGAGAGTCGGATTTACAGACAGCTTTAAGAGAGACAGAAGAAGAATCAGGGTTAAGAGCCGACAGCTTGGAAATAATGGAGGACTTCAAGAAAGAAATTGTCTATCCCGTAAAAGGAAAACCTAAAACAGTTATTTACTGGCCGGCAAAACTTAATAATTTGAACACCGAAGTTGTGTTATCCGATGAGCATCAAAGGTTTGAGTGGTTGGACTTGAAAGGCGCCTGTCGATTGCTCCACGATTCTACAGCTGAAATGTTAAGAGAGGTTGACAGCGATCTGGTGCAGAAACTTAGATTAGACAAATGAAGTTTGATTCAGCGGAACCGTGATTCATTGCCTCAGCCGTCAGTAAAAGCTAGTTCATATGTAAAAGGCTTTTGGCTGTTTGAATTCATGTCTCTGTACACTCAACCTTGGAACAGCAACCTCGACTGTATCAGCTTAATTTTCAGTAAAGTAGTGTAACAGTTGCATATTTTTTTAGAAAAAAATTTTAGAAAATATTCATGATGTAACACGTACTATAAATGGTTACAAATCTGTTTGATATAAGAAAACAGAAAATGGTTATGATGTAATAGGGCATGAGAAAAATTTTTTCTTTGGCTTTTTTCCTAAAAGGAACAAAACGGTATTGCGGTTTTAACTCTGAAGATGATCTGTTAAGATCGATAACGTTTAGCTTTTTAAAAAATCACATATACTATTTTTTACCTATTTTTACTAAAAGGTATTGCTTGTGTTTCAATACAATTTACAAAATGATTATGATGAATACTCGGCTTTGCTTCATTTTCTCTCAACATTTTCCTTGTGCCCTTTTATGTCATAACCATTTTGTAAATTGTGTATAAACATATGTGATACAGTTTTATTCCCTTAATAGAATGCACCTCTGCCAGAAATTTATTTTAATGAGGGCATGTGCATAGACTTTCGTAAGTCCAAAATCTATGGAACCAGAACATACAACCTCCTACAAGCTTTTAACTGGGCTCAATGTTACTTTAGAAAAGCAATAATTAGATTTTTGAAAATATTTGGTAGAAAAATCCTAATTTTTTTTTAAAATAAAAAATAGTTGTCTTTTACTTTTTATTAATTGCAAACTTCATAAGCTTTTGAAAAATTTTGGACCCAAATTCCAGATCTTCATTTTGCTGTTTGAATAGTACTGATCAAGTTTATAGACCTATTTGATTATCAACATCGTGTCTTATAAGCCATTTCTGATTTACACTCCACTGTGCTTAAACAAATCCTTCAAGCCAAGACTAGGTGCTTAAAAATACAGAAAAACAAGCACCTACCCTCAATTGTTTTTGCATGCAGTGGAGCATAGTTAGGAAATGGACTGTTTTCTAAAGGTCAGATCTGTTTTTTCCTTTCAACACAATAGTATTTGAAAAGATTAAATTTTGAAGTGGATGCAGTTATCATTTTGAAGCTTGTTAAAAGCATTGTTTTATCATTCAAATGCAAATATTTTTAAAGTTAGGTTTAGAATGACTTTTGCTGAACTCCCTGGGAAAAATGTTTCAGTTAATTTGACCAACTGACAACTTCAATTTGCTGGTCCAGTAGTGAAGAAAACTAACTGTGTAAGAGAGAGGCAGTAACCCAGTGTAAAGAGAAAACTGGTCAAGTGTGAGAGAGCACAGACAAGTAACAGAGCAGCAGTCGCTCTGTGTGAGAGAATTAACCCAGTATGAGGGCGCACTTGTCCAGTATGAGGGAGCAGTGATTCCGTTTGAGGTAGCACTTGCCCAGTATGAGGGAGCACTGACTCAGTATGAGGGAGCACTGACCCAATATGAGGGAGCACTTGTCAAGTATGAGGGAGCACTGACCGAGTATGTGGGAGCACTGACTCAGTATTAGGGAGCACTGACTCAGTATGAGGGAGCACTGACCCAGTATGAGGGAGCAGTTGTCCGGTATGAGGGAGCACTGACCCAATATGTGGGAGCACTGACCCAGTATGAGGGAGCACTGACCCAGTATGAGGGAGGACTGACCCAGTATGAGGGAGCAATGACCCGGTATGAGGGAGCAGTTGTCCGGTATGAGGGAGCACTGACCCAATATGTGGGAGCACTGACCCAGTATGAGGGAGCACTGATTCTGTATGAGGCAGCACTTGCCCAGTATAAGGGAGTACTGACCCAGTATGAGGAAGATCTGACCAAGTATGAAGGAGGTCTGACCCAGTATGAGGGAGGACTGACCCAGTATGAGGGAGGACTGACCCAGTAAGAGGGAGCACTGACCCAGTATGAGGGAGGACTGACCCGGTATGAGGAAGCACTGACCAAGTATGAGGGAGCACTGACCCAGTATGAGGGAGCACTGACCCAGTATGAGGGAGGACTGACCCAGTATGAGGGAGCTTTGATCCCGTATGAGGGAGCACTGACCCAGTATTAGGGAGCACTGACTCAGTACGAGGCAGCACTGACCCAGTATGAGGGAGTACTGTACCAGTATGAGGGAGCATTGATTCCGTATGAGGCAACACTTGCCCAGAATAAGGGAGTACTGACCCAGTATGAGGAAGGTCCGGACCAAGTATGAGGGAGGGCTGACCCAGTATGAGGAAGCACTGACCAAGTATGAGGGAGCACTGACCCAGTATGAGGGAGCACAGACCCAGTATGAGGGAGGACTGACCCAGTATGAGGGAGGACTGACCCAGTATGAGGGAGCACTGACCCAGTATGAGGGAGCTCTGACCCAGCATGAGGGAGTACTGACCCAGCATGAGGGAGGACTGACTAAGTATGAGGGAGGACTGACCCAGTATGAGGGAGCTTTGATCCCGTATGAGGGAGCACTGACTCAGTACGAGGCAGCACTTGCCCAGTATGAGGAAGCTCTGATTAAGTATGAGGGAGCGTTGATTCCATATGAGGCAGCACTTGCCCAGTATGAGGAAGCTCTGACCAAGTATGAGGGAGGACTGACCAAGTATTAGGGAGGACTGACCCAGTACGAGAAAGCTTTGATCCCGTATGAGGGAGCACTGACCCAGTATGAGGAAGCTCTGATTAAGTATGAGGGAGCATTGATTCCGTATGAGGCAGCACTTGCCCAGTATGAGGAAGCTTTGACCAAGTATGAGGGAGGACTGACCCAGTATGGGGGAGCTTTGATCCCGTACAAGGGAGCACTGACCCGGTACCAGCCAGCAGATGTCCCGAGAAAGAGAGGATTGACCCAGTACGAGGGAACACTTACCCAGTATGAGAGAGAAGTAGCCAAATTGTTGTTATTTCATGATTAGCCATTTCCGCTTTCCCTTTTGCAGTGTTCAAAATATTTCAGATTGCAGTGGTTTACGCCAGCACAGCATAGGTGAGGAGCGATGGAGACCAATTTTATTTTTATTATGATTTACAATAATAGTGACAATCATAACCATGTTTTATCGCAGGAACGCTTGTGGTGTTCTGAGCTCTCATAAAATCACACAACACAAAATGATTCTTCGGACTTGCTCAAAAACTTGAACAAAAACAACTGAATAAATAAAATTTGCATTTCAAGCACTGCAGAGATTAATTGTGAGCATGTATTCACAGCTTGATGAATATCATCCACCATTTTAAAATTATTAAAACTATAAACTATTAAAATTCTTAATTATTAACTATTTGTTAAAACAAAAAATAAATATTAACAAAATGATTTCACTTTTAAGACACAACTTTTAATACCGGCCGCAAAGCGACTGTTATTTCCTATCCTACTGAGGGAAGGGGGTGAGGGATGGGGAAGGCAAGCTCGGCTTTATGTGTCCTAAAAGGATGTGTTTTCTCACGCAAGAAAGATTAGGGGGACCTTGGGCAAGAATGGAACTCTGTTGGGTTCCCATAAAAAAAAGTGTTTTCACCTAGAGGATTATCTTAGGTCAAACTTCAACAAATACCAAATTACAGCATAAGAATTGGCCCTAATATTTACCATTCCCTGTACATTCGACACTGCCAATGGTCATAGCAAATAACCACATAAACACCCGTAGACTGGCCGCGCTCTTTTTCCAGATTTTCTCTCAAATGCCTTCATACCGGTACACGCTTTTAAAACTTGGTTCGCAACGTCAAAAAAATAAATAAAATCATCAAATAAACAAGATCGCAAAATGCAAAATATCTGTGACAGGACAATAGCTTTCATTTGATCTCTTGCCTAGCAAGAACTCGATTACGAAGCAGGGAACTTTGTGCTGGAAAAATAATGCAGTGGTGTCGGGTTTTAGTCGAACATGACTTAATCCCTATTCTTGGCAGCAATTACCAGGCTGAATGGGTCTTGGTTGAATAAGTTGTTTTGTTCTATCGTTTTAAATTTTGAAGGAATATTTTAAATGCTCATTTAACTCGCTTGCACATCTGTGGATCTTTTTAAGACAGTTCTTTTCTTCTTTCTTAAGTATTTCAGTCCCAGTTTTAGCGGCAAATTCTCCTAACTAGAGCCCATACTTTTCATAGCACAAGTTTAGGAGAATTTACCTTTCATCTTCAGTAATTTGCTTTGCCTTAGCAATTCTCGCTTTCTAATTATTACCAAATGTTTTACGCTGCATGTGTTATGTAAGGATAAGTTAGATGTTGATAGCTGGATGGGACTGGGTTAAACTATTATTTGGGTTGCGAGCTGTTAATAGGTATTCACGGTACATCACTTCCTACGAGACTTGCTCAGCTTAACAAGTAAGAAAGGACGCTGTTTTACTCTGCAGAATATTTTGCCAGTTTACTGCGCAGCGTGTCTATACAGGAGGCCTTCTGTAGGAGAATGTCGTCGAGCTGAGATACATAATCAGCGAAGCCTTGATTTTTACTGTCAACCTTTCGGAGTAAAACCATTTCTTCTTGGCACAGGCCTGTTACTAGCGCAAGCTGGGTGTGGTGGGCTGCGATAATCTGTTCCTGGGTTAGTGAGAGATGGTCGTACTCTCGATGGGACACTGGGTAGTTTTGCACCCTGTAAAGGTGACAACAACAATAGCATCAATAATATAAAGTGGTGAAGAACAAGAATAAGGAAAAGAACGTAAAAATGAACAAGAAGGCGATGTCGCCGAAGAAGAAAACAAAAGGCGTCGACAACAAGAACAACAAAGACATTGAAAACAAGAAAAGCAACAACGACGTTGAAAACAAGAAAAGCAACAAAGACGTTGAAAACAAGAAAAGCAACAAAGATGTTGAAAACAAGAAAAACAACAAAGATGTTGAAAACAAGAAAAGCAACAAAACGTTGACAATGAAAACAACAACAAAGACATTGCAACGGGAACAAGATTAATAACTAAGAAACTGAAATGAGAACAACAAAGATGTTGAAAACAAGATTAACAACAAAGACATTGACAACGAGAACAACAAAGACATCGACACAGACAACAACAAAGACGTTGACAACGAGAACAACAACAATGACACTGACAACGAGAATATGAACAAAGGCATTGACAAAGACAACAACAAAGACATCGACAAAGACAACAACAAAGACGTTGACAACGAGAACAACAACAAAGACATTGACAACGACAACATGAACAAAGACATTGACAAAGACAACAACAAAGACATCGGTAAAGACAACAACAAAAACATCGATAAAGACAACAACAAAGACGTTGAAAACAAGAACAACAACAATGACATCGACAAAGACAACATCAAAGACATTGACAACGAAAATAGCACCTAAGACGTTTACAAAGATAAAACGAAGACGTCGACACCGAAAACCATAACAAAGGTATTGGCAACGAGATCAACAACAAAGGTATTGACAACGAGAACAACAAAAAAGGTATTGACAACGTCAACAACAACAAGTGTAAGAACTTGAAATAATTCTAGCTACAGCTAACTTCTGATTAGTAGCAGAAGACGAATCAACGTTGGCTCAACCTGTGTGTATTCAACAAGTCACAGGTGTTATATAAACAACAATCTTGCCCCTATTATCACTGTTGCTAGGTAGAAGGAATGCGATCCACTTACCTACTTATTGCATTTAAAGAGCGCGGTACGTTTTTTTCCTCGTTCCTTGATTCGTATTGATCAACAAAAACTTTGCGTTTAGCAATGGTTGGTTCTTTAGTGTCGGTTGTTCTGCTATTAAAAAGTCTGGATATTCGTGCTTTGATGCTACTGCTGTAGCGAGTGTTTGGTACAGGAGGAGAATCATCGTTATTTTCTGGATTTAACGTGAAAGACGAGCTTTCAGAGAGAACATTTGAAAGTTTTTCATTATCTTGTCCAGAAGCTTGTTTAGATTGAACATGTTTCTCCTCGTTGAGACTGGCCACTGGAGCTTTAACTTTAGTCTCGGATATTTTTGTACAGAGAAATCGAGAGCTTCCAACAGCTGCAGAATTCTTGTCATGTTGTTTCTTCGTATAATCTTCCTCTGCTATTACGTCTATGTTTCTTGTCGAGTTTGCTGATGGTAGTACACAATTGTTGTGACTCTGTTTATGTGACAACGGCTTTGGCAATTTTCTATTTCGGTTGCTGAAACTTGGTGTAACTGCTGGGGAAGTGACCGGCCTGGTTGAGGGGGAGACTGAGAGTTGGTTGATGGGAGTGCCAAGATTGTACGACTGTGTCACGCTAGCTCCCTTACGTGACTTAGGAGTCTTGACAGCAGGAGTACGTGACAAGCGAGAGGGTGAGGGGGATCCACGAGAAGCCAGCACTGTACTCGCACTTGATCTCGCGACTTCAAGTTTGTCAATATCAAGCATGCTTATCCTATCCAATACTTTCCCTAAATCGCGAGGACTAGTTTCCCCTCTGACTTCCTACAGGAGATAATTAGTATTGACAATAAAGGTCATTCTCTTATCATTGTGATGAAGCCTTCCACAAGTGAAGACGAAACATCAATGCACTTTTAGATTTTTTTAAATTTTCAACGCGTGAAAACCGTAGAACCTTTTATAGATTTTATCTTTTTTATCATGTCTTATCCACGCGAAAGCCTAAAGATTAGTAAAGGTCTAAACGTTTCCTTATAAAGGTACTCTGCTGTACAAAGTTCCTGCTGTCAAATAAAACTGTGATTAAGTCTATGTCCATAAAAGCAACTCAAAACTGTTAATTCTGTGCGCATTTTATTAATGCAAAGCAATTTATTTGAATCAATTCTACGGGTTGAATTTCTCGCGCGTCGCCAACTGGAAATGTGACGTGTTACGGTTGAAGTCCAGTCTCCACTGACACTAAAACAATATAATAACAGTGAACGAGAGGGGTCTGGTACTGTAACCGCAACACGTCACATTTCAAAATGGCGGCGCCCGAGGAATTCAAAGCGTGGATATGATTAAAGTCTCTATCAGGCTTTTTTTTTTTGTTCCAGATGAAAAGTAGAACCTTTTAATAAAAGTTTTTTCCAAAGTAAAACCTTTTCTCGCCGTTCCTGTTACGTAGCAGGAGGCATATGACGTAGTACGAGGCATAACGCAGAGACAATCTTTTTTACCTCAAAAAATTCAATTCTGGCTACGGTAGTCACATTGTTATAACTTTAATCAATGAATCATTCCCTTGAAATTGTTTGAATGAATATTTTGACATTTTTTAACAGAAATACATTTTTAAACAAAAACCAAATAACTCACTGCCGCTACGTCACAGGTTACCAGTTCCCGGCCTGCTCGGTCAAAATTTATATTCTGATCGTTTTTTTATTAAATAGCATACTTAGACGTGGAAATTTTCTTTGGTTATTCGAATTTTGAGTTCACAGATAACAACAGTTTTAATCCAAAATGCAAATAAATAAATAAATAAATAAGCATGAGAGGGACTTTAAAGAAGAAGATATTTGGAAAAAGTAAAGTTGCGTGAATAGACGTGAAATTCTTTAGGCATCGAGAGAGAACAAAACGATTATTATTTTTCATGATTCGTTCATCGTGTGTAGTGGATCAACACACTCGGAGTCATGTAAGGAGGATTTTATTGGTCAATATGTTTGCGGTTAAACTATTCTTGGTATGGCTTCACGGCTTTTAGCGTGCCGTCTGAGAAGCTTTTCTTGCTTTGCTCTTTCTCAAGGAATCTTTTTTAACCCTTTTAAAATGCCCTAGCCAGTTTATCAATATCTGGCTTCTCCTTAACCAAACTCATACAAATAGCTCATTCTGTAATGAGAAAATGGAAATTCGTCAAACATAGGAAACTACTGAAGATGAAAAGCGCAATTCTCCTAAACTTGTAACAGGGAAAGCCCTATACTTCTAATTGGGAGAGTTTAGCAATACGCCAAATGAAAGGGTTGAGAGGAAAGAGACAAACCTCTATTTTCAGCCTAGGAAGATGGTTGTTTGCCATGAAGTTTATTTTCTTCCCTTCATTCCGGGAACTACAATCAATCCCACCAACTGTTGCAGGTCTTGGAAACAGCACATCTGTTTTCCTTAGTTCTTTAGCTCTTGGAAAGAAAACTCACAATAAGTATAAGAAAACCATCAAATAGTTGCTATTATAATACAAACATTTCACATTTTTCTTTACTTTTGATATCTTGACTCAAGGAGCCACAGGAGAAGAGGCATTTCTTGGGTTGTGCCTGAATGAAAAACCGACCTTGAATCGAATCTGGGCCTACCACACCGTATAGGATTACACGTCGAACACGCTAACCACTGCACGTCGACTTTAACGGACATAAACTCAAAGTATTTATAAAATAACCCCAGTGAATCTCGCGCGCTGATTGGCCGAGAGCGCAAAAAGCCGTGCTCTGTAAGAGAGCACACAGAACGCTTTTGGAAGTCTCACACAACACTGAATCAAAATCCGCCACCATTTTTATTGCTTACAAGTAACCAGTCTTTTATCGTAGAAAACATGTAAGCCATTGACAACGGACAACATTATAATTCAAATCTGATACCAAATAAAAATGAGTCTATTTAGGTATTAAACTGGGAAACCAAAAACAAAAAGATCCGGTTTGCTTCAATCGACAAGTCAGAGCTAGCTCAATGAAATCCCTGACAAAAAATACGAAGTGCTCGATGAAATGGCTAGTTCTTTTGTTGAGAATAATAAAAGTCTCCCAATTATCAAGTTCTAACAGTATTTAGACACATCAAAAGCAAATAATGTTTGAAGAGTAACATTTATTAGTCGAAAAACAAATTTTAAACGCAAAATTCGAAAAACAATGCAATTCAAGCTAGGTACCGAACTAAATCTTTTTTGGGAGAGGATATCGAGAAACTGTCAAAAAAGGAAACCAATGGAGAACGGTTGCACATGAAATATGCGCCGTTTATTAATACTGGAATTAAAATAACAATTATTCACTTTGTTCCATTTGTTGCTTAATCCATAGATGAGCTATGATGAAAACCAGGGTCTGAAACCTCGGAAACATTTACTTTTCACGTTCATTTAGTATTGCACGCCGAGTTTAACGGACATAAACTGAAAGTATCTTGAATATTTTGAAAGGGTATCGAGAAACTGACAAAAGAGAAAGCCAACGGAGAACGGCTGCACATGAAATGTGCGCCATTTGTTAATACTGGAATTAAAATAAAAATCACTCACTTTTGTTCCATCTGTTACTTAATAATTTTTATAGATGAGCCAATCTACCAAAGTAAAAATAGAGCTTACCGGTCTGCATATCGTAGTGTGTTCAGAGTGTTTTCTGATGATGACATATTGGGCGAAATATTCGCAATCATACACGTATGGCTGTTTCCCACGAAGGAGTCTTTCAGAACCTGAATTAAATAAAACAAAACAGACAAAATTTGTTGATGGGATGGGTTTGGTCAGTTGAGGTAGGGTGGGGTTGGGCGGAATGGGGCAAGGTGAGGGACAGGTGAGGAGAGGTGAGTTGGGTCTTTTTGATCACATATTAAGCTTGTAGCAACCATTGAAAAAAATATAGCACAAAGGTGAGAAACTGTGAATCTTTCAATCTTAAATGGGGTTGTATTTTTCACGGCTGCCGGCTAGTTATATGTTAGTAGTGCGAGCTGTAAATTTGGAAATGACAATCTGTGGAACATCTAAACAGTGTCTAATGCGAACCGTAAACCTTCCCTTAGAAAATAAATTTTTGCTTGAGTTTTGGCTTAATCCAAAGTTAAAGTTTATCCAGCCTTTGATCAATCCATCCACGAGTGTGTTTACCTGCGTCAATTTACTTTGTCTAAAGGGAGTGTGTTTGGAGTCCTGGTCCAACGCTCTAATACATTCCTTCAGCTGTGGAAAACAAATGATAAAAATAAGCAATTTTTCCAAATAATTATTATTAGTATATACCAGCTCGGCTACGCGCGATTTGATTGGTTTAGAAATAATAGCTATGAGACAGTATTTACCTCCGAAATAGTAGATAATGACACCTAAACAAAAATGGCGGTAGCCCCTTCGCGTCCGTTTGGAACCGCGACACTGAAAAAGTTTGCTCTGAAAACACGGGATATTTAAAACAGCCTAAAGAATTTCACTGTTTTACGCCATTTACGATATTTTGTAGTTGACAAACTGTCAAAACACGTTTGTTACATATGTTAGGCTGCTCACACGTGAGTCTCGCCACACTAAGTCATTCAAGTAGTAAAAGTGTTTTTTTTTCTTAAAAATCTTTCGTTTTCTTGAAAGGAACAGTTGCCTCGCTGGTATATACTAAAACACTTATTCAAATTCAATTTCGTTGAATAGTGGCTTAAGGAATATCTACCTCGCGCCTTCTGCGCTCAGTAAATATTCTGCTACTATCCATCTCAATTGAAACCGAATAAGTGTTAGGTATCTAGCCTATATATTCCTAGTTTTATAAGTATGTACTCCCAACAAGAGCGCGTCTGGGAAACCTTTGGTTTTCACATTCAGCAGTTGAATTTCTTTGATTAACTCTCCTTTTTTCACAACTAAGTGTCTTATTCTGTATGCATTACGAAAGAAGAAGTTGGATGTTGACATTTTTCTCACAAAATTCATAGATTAGGATTCTTTCTAATTTCTTGAGGCCAAACGAACTTTTATCGTTCTATTTGGAGACAAAATTAAAATACTTAGCCTCCAAATTCTGCAATTGTGGCTTTTGAACACCTGATAACGGTAACCCTGATTGCAGGTTACGGTCAAAACTAAGTACTTCGTTAAACAATTATTCAAAAGTCCCTATAAAGCATATTTTTTAAATTTAAGATGAAAAGTAGAACCCTTAAGTAATAATAATTTTCGAAAATAAAACAGTTTCTCGCTGTTCCTGTTACATTTTTGGCTTGAAACGTGTCACACTGACGTACCAGGAGACATATGACGTAACACGAGACATGTGGCAGAGACAAATTATCTCCAAACAATATGGATTCTGGCTACAATAGTCATACTGTTTTAACTTTAATAAAGTGATTATTCCCTTGAAATTGTTAGAAATAAAAATTTTCTTATCTTTATTTTCAATCAAAATGAAAAATTTTAAACATAACACAACATGCACACAACTTTCTGCTACTATGCCACAGGTTACCAGTGCCTGGACTCCTCGCTCAAAATTTACATAGATCACTTTTTTTTTATCAAAAAGCATACTAGGACGCGGAAACTCCTTCGGTTATTCGAATTCTGAGTTCATAGAAGTAACCAACCACAAAATTTACTTTAACAAAAAACAACGGAACTTGCAGAAAAATGACTTACCGCAAGTAAACTTTGGTTGATTTCAGCGCCTTCCATTCGTGTTTGTTTGTCAAAGTCCGTCACATCAGCAGCGCGTTCACTCCCAGCGAGATCAATAAAGGAAAACCTGTGAAGCAAGTTGTCAATACTATAATCAGGTAGAAGTTAAAACGTGTCCATGTTTAGTACTGAGAATAAATTCCTTGGAATAAAATCTTAAGCGAAGGTAACTTGAGGAAATGTGGGAAGAGAAGTAGAAGAGAGGAGCAGAGGAGAAATGAGACGAAGAGAGAGAGAAGAAGAGAAGAGAGGAGAAAAGAAGAGGACGAGAAGAGCGGAATGAGGAGGGGGAAAAAGAGAGAAGGAGAGGAGAGGGGAGGCGTAAGGAGACAAGAGAAGAGGAGCTAGAGAGAAGCAAGGAGAGAGAAGAAGAGGAGAGAAACAAGAGGGAAGGAGACGAGAGTAGAAAGAATTAGATAAGAGGAGAAGAGAGGAGAGAGAGGGAGACAATAGTAGAAGGGATGGAAGGAAATGAGAGAAGGGGAGATTGGAAGTTCAAACAAAAGGAGAGATAAATGAGGGAAGTAGAGGAAAGGGGAGGGGGAGGTGAGTAGAGAGAAGGAGCAAGAAGAAAAAAGGAGAGGATAGCGAAGAAGAGGAGAGAAGAGGGAAAAGGGAGGAAAAAGAAAGGAAAGGGAAGAGAGAGGTGGAGAGAGACCGTAAATTGAGGTGAGAAGGGGTAGACGAAAAGAGAAAAGGAGAGAGAGAGGAAGAGAAGTAAGTAGAGGAGAGAAGATGGGAAGAGAAGAGAGATAAGTAGAGGAAAGAAGAAGGGAGGAGAAGAGAGGAGAGAGGACAAGAGAGGCAAGAAGAGGAGAGAAGAGGGGAGGAGAAAAGAAGAAAGGAGAGAGGAGAAGAGAGACAAGAAGAGGAGAGAAGAGGGGAGGTCAGGAAAAGGGAGGAATGGAGAGAGGAGAAGAGTGGTAAGTAGAGGCGTGAAGAGG
>JAOBAT010124320.1:0-13097 GCA_026413305.1 Hydrozoanthus tunicans
TTTCTCTTTGGAATTGCCTCGAAAATAAGCCCATCTCGAAAACAAGCCCATTCAAGTGCCTTCAAAAGAAAATAAGCTCCAGATATCACTATCGATATCTGCCCAGTCTAGATTCCTCCTGGATAAAATAAAGAAAAAATTCTTGGATACTAGACATAGCTTCATTTCAAGTTTGCAAGCTACTCACTCCCATCTAACACTGCATAAGGTTCTTCCGTTATTGACAATTTTCGAAATTTTTCCAAAGGAGGCGGCAGCAAAAAAGGAAGCGGGCGGGGACGAGAAACATCTAATTTTCTTTTTACTTAGTCTAAGAAACGGCAGTAGTTGTGAAAATTGGAGTGACCACATGTGCTCTTTGAGTGCCTTTTATTTACTAGGGTCAAATAAAGAATTGACTTGTATTGTATTATATTTACTACCATAATTATTAGAAATTTAACAGATTGATTGATATTTACAAATGTTTACATATGTTACATTGATGTAATGAAAGCTGCTCCATCTGATGTAATGACATTCTATTGATTGATTCTCTAATGTAAACCATGGATGTGAATGTTGCGGAAGCATCTCTGGCCATCATGTGTGATGACATTGTACTTGGAGACCTTATGAAGCTGCTTTTTGAACAGCTCGTTGATTCCAAACAGTGCTTTGACTGACAATGATGGAAGCTTCCATTCTGTTATTGTGAAAGTTGAAACTTGGTGTTAATTATTAAATATTGTTGGTTACTTGACTGTTGGAGTCTCATGAATTTTGTTTTTAATTCAACAACAACGGTTTCTTTAAAACTATCTTGATCCTTTCATCTCCAATGTTGTGTAATTTCCCAGTCAGGGAAAATTATATGAAAGTTTAGATATAACCACCCTCTAAGAATTTAATATATAACATACTTTAAGTATAACTCGCCTAGAATAGTTTTGCATTTCATCGTCAATGGTTAACCTTCTTTGATCAAATTCCATTTTCCCATAACAGGTTGACTTATTTTGTATCTGTTATGTAGGGAGAAGTTAGTTGTTGATAAACTGGCTGAAAGTGAAAGAGTCATTGAGATCAAGATCAATGTTTTCTTCTTTCCTAGGTGTCAGCCCTGTTGCCTGTTGAACTTGCTGAATCTGAAGAACCAAAACAAGCAGTAAGAGTTGGATGGTCTGTCGCTACTGCTGGTATGCAGTTGGGTAAGTTGTTACTCTTTGAGTTAGAAAAACGTCGTCAGAGTAGCAAGTGGACAGATTTGATCAATAACTGATTAGTTAGGAACTTGTTAGTTTAAGAAACCTAGAAATGACTGTTGTTATTAGATAATGCCTGAACTAGTTTTCAGTTTATCCAGGTGGTTTTGTGGCAGTTTGGCCTTCCCTATGTTGTACTTAAGGCTAATTCTGATTTGCTAAAACATGTGGCAAAAAATCAGCTGTTTGATTATGGCAAAATACGTCTTTGTGTCAATGCAAATTTCCTGTTAACGGAAGGCTGGCTTTCTATTTAATTATCTTATTTGTATACTAAAATGAATTCAATCTATCTTCGAATAAATAGTAACCAGTGAAAGGAAATATTAAGTGAATGACTTCTTGTCTTTCAGGTGAAGAGAAACTATCATTTGGTTTTGATAGTACAGGAAAAAAGTGCACCAACAATGAGTTTTCAGACTATGGACAGTCGTTCACTGATGGTGACGTTATCAGCTGCTACTTGGTTAGTTTCTGCTTCCCAAAATCAGTGAGAACTAAACATTGATATATCATTAATCTTTCAGACTCAAAATATTCTGTTGTGTTAAAAAGAACCTGACCATTTTTTATAGGCAGATATTGCTCACAAATAAAACTTACTGATATTTTGTAAAAGTATTTAGAAAGAAGATTCATGCTAGTAATCAGCATTTTGAAGTTATCCTGGTTTCATTTTGAATAAAGTTTAAATTTTGTGAACAGAGTTAAATTCAAACATTAATGATTCTGGGTTCGCACACGCCTTGAAGTCCTTGAATCTCAAAATGACAAATCAAGGACTTGAAAGTCCTTGAAAATTGTAATCAGTGCTGGAAAGCTCTTAAAATTTGCAGCTAATTTTGTTGAACTTAGGTTTTGCCACTGGCAGAAATGTAGCAACATGTAATGGTAGAAAACAAATCAAAATGACCATAACACCTCTTCGAACATAGATCAAATGCCCCTTGCACATATAGTCATTCTTGGTTATAGTTGTTGCTCTGATTGGTTGAATGTCTGGAATGTTATGGGCCAATGAAAAATTTTGTACTATTCACTCTTTCTTCAAAAAGGCCATGTGCTTTAATTTTGCAGTGCGTGGATTCCTTGAAAACTTGAAAAATATCCTTGAAAGTCCTTGAATTTTTAATCCAAAAAAGGATACGAAACCAATGAAGTCAATGATTTTGAAACATCAGTTTCTAGTGCTAATTTTCATTCTAAAAAACTCTTAATGTGAAATAGAGAAATTCATGTTACCATGAGTCAGGAAATAAGTGTCAGGTCATTAGAATGAAAGACTTGAAAAATATAATAAAAGTCTTCCAATAAGCTATGGTCAGTCAAATAATTTGCTTCCTCTTTAACCTTGGAACCTCTCAGGACCTTGAAAGTGAAGAAAAGACAATTTCATTTAGTAAAAATGGGGAAGATCTGGAAACTGCCTTCACCTTGACAGCAGAAGCTCTAGAAGGAAAAGCGCTGTTCCCTCACATTCTGGTAAAGAATGCTGAATGCTGTTTCAACTTTGGAGCAACGGTGAGCCAGCTTGAAAACCAAATTTTACTTGTGTGTCGTGTAAAAGTGTTTGTAGGAGTACTGACTTTGTAGTTGCTAGATGCAAGCACTCAACTATCAGGGTAGTACCTCCCCTCTGTCTAAAACACGATGTTATCAGTGGTATCAGTACAGTTTTCGTATGCATTCCACATTTCAGAAGAAAAGTTGCTGTTTTTTTTCTGTCTTATGTTTTGAACAATTAGTTGATGTTTTGAAATGTCTAATGTTTTGAACAATTAGTTGTGTTTTTGTGTGTTTCTTTTAGGGCCATTAACGGTCCTTGTTTTAGCCAGCTCATTTTGTGTTGTGGGACAATCCTTGAACTTGTAACAAATAAAAGTTCATAGTTTTTCTTCATTTATCTATTTCATCATTAAGGAGGAACCTTGGTTTGCGGCAAAAGAAGGTTTTACCTTTATACAGCAGTTGCCTGAAAGTGCAAGAACTCAAGGTCCCAAAGGACCAGCTACAAAACAAGAGT
The DNA here is from genome assembly GCA_026413305.1 of Hydrozoanthus tunicans. Classification (NCBI taxonomy): domain Eukaryota; kingdom Metazoa; phylum Cnidaria; class Anthozoa; order Zoantharia; family Hydrozoanthidae; genus Hydrozoanthus; species Hydrozoanthus tunicans. Next base: position 3,268 of record JAOBAT010124320.1, read on the forward strand.
GCGAGGTAACTTAATTTATTATTCCTCATTACAATTTTGGCTTACTTTTGTGTAATAAATAAAAATGAAACTAAAGACCCATCTGTTAGCAATACTGTATCAGATAAAAGAATAATATAACCTTAACTGACTTAACTGTGACCTTAACTGACCTAACTGTGTTAACTGTATTCACTAATAAAAATAACCTTTATTACAGTTGTAAAAGTTGGTTCAGATTGATATGCTCCAAGTTTCTTTGTGAGTCAAAGGCTGCATTAAAGATTTTATAATTTGTTTTTGGTGTCAGTGTTTTTTGAAACAAGTGTTTTTTCACTGGAGAAGGGCTTTGCCTAAAACGTTCATTTTAAAAAGAAACATTTGTATTAGATGGACAAACTGATTTACAATGTCAGTAGTTCCTTGATAGCAGGTATCATACATCAGATAAAAAATTTTTAATTGACTTACATTGTGAGCTTTCTTGAGTAAGTGATCACAAGTTCACAATGAAGTTTGTGGCGAAATGAACAGTGGCTCACCAGTTTTTCTGCTGTAGGTTATTATGATGGTTGGGCTCCCTGCTTCGGGTAAAACTCATTGGGTAAAAGCACATGTTGAAGAGAATCCTGATAAGAACTACAACATTCTTGGGACTAACAACATCATGGACAAGATGAAGGTAATTAATGTATAGATTAGGTACATTTTTTTACTATGGTGTTGAGTAAGATTTGTTGAAGTGCTTCTACTCTGTGTAGCTTTAGTGCTAGCTGTTAGTGGCAGCAGATTGTTTTAAACGTGCATGTGCAAGAGAGCAGTACCTTTTCCCATTATGTAAAGGTAAATGGACTGCTGGTAAATGTACCTTTTTCCATTACATAAAGGTAAATGGACTGCTGGTAAATGTAATGTCAGTAATTCCTTCAACTCTCCGACATTTCTGTTATCCAAGGAAGCTGGTAGTGCACCCTCTCCTCCACCTTCAGTTAGTGCTCTGCTTTACCGTATGCAAAGCCACAGTTGCACTGACCAGAAGAAAGTCAAAACAGTCGTGCAGTCCCCTGGAATTGAACTTGGGCTCCTTGCTCTGAAGACTGCGCAGTAACTGACTGAAGTTTGCCAGCTCCTCCTATACCTCCGGACCGCGTTTTTCTTTTGAAGTATGCTGGATTGCTAGTCGGAGCAAAACACCTGAAATACCTTAGTAAATTGAAGGAAATGCAGATTTAACCTGTACTGTTATTTTTCTAGATTATGGGTGTTGCCCGCAAGCGGGAAACTGGAGGTTATACAAAACTGATGGACAAAGCTGCAAAGTGCCTGCAGCGATTGTTTGAACTAGCACCAAAAAAGAAAAGAAATTACATTCTTGACCAGGTACTTATTTTTTTTCCTTGCTTCTAGGCAGAAAAGAAATAAAAACTAAATTGGCAAAAATAGAGAAACTGGAAAGCGTGAACTAAAGAAATAGATAACATCAGACTCAATTCAGAACCAGCAAGACACTAAATTACTTTCAAGAAACCATTTTAGTTCTAAATTTTTTATCAGCACTTGCACACAAAAATGCATTTTGGATGTTCATCGAGTTAAAGCGTTAAAATGTTTATGGCTCTGAAAAAGTAACTAGGGGACTTAGAATAGAATTATTGAACAAAAGTTGCCTAAAGAAGATTAACTTTCTTTTTTTATGAACAGACAAACGTGTACCTGTCAGCGCAGAAGAAAAAAATGTTACCCTTTAAAGGCTTCCAAAGAAAAGCCGTTGTTTGTGTCCCAGAAAAAAGCGTGTTGAAACAGCGCACAGAGGACAGAAAAAAGGAAGGAATTCATCTTCCGGAAAATGCTGTCAGTGACATGAAATGTAAGTTGCTTTGGTCAACTTTCCCACAAGTAACTGAAAAACTTTCAAAGAAAAGTTTACTTTCTTAGAGTTTGGACAAGCGTGTTTTTGGCTGTAAATACAGGAGTATAGTTTTTTTTTTCGAAATTGACCTGACAAAACCATATATTGTTTCTTCTTTTGACAAGTGAAATTGTATGTATTCGAGTATCTACCCTGCACATGACAATCATGAAGTTTTGTTTTACAGCCTGCGAAGCAGGTGTTCGTTTTTTGTCGTCTGATCTAGCTAAAACCCAAACTCAATCCAATTGTGGCTCTGGATCACGTCAAAACAAAGCGTACTGCCTTCTTTGCAAGCTGTGTTTTTCAAGAATTTACTTTTTTTAATTAATGATAATTTTGTAGGCCATGTGCAATGAATGCCGCATAACGCTTGTATGTCTAGTATGCCACGATATGGTCTCTAAACAAATCTTGTATCAACATATTTTCAGCAAGTTTTACTATCCCCAAGACCGGCGAGTACTTTGAAGAAGTTGTTTACTGTGACCAGGATGAAAAAACCTCAGAGGCCATAGTTGAGGAGTATCGCAGAGAAGGACGTGCCTTCCACAGCCGCTCTATACGTGGTGGGGAGCCACCTTACAAGCGACAGAGATCAGATGACAGACCGTCAAGATGGAGCAGTCATGACTCTAGAGGAGGTAGGCATGGGGGGAGTTTTGGTGGAGGATACGGAAGAGATCGCCACTACAATAGTCGTGGATCAGGAGGAGGAGGATATCGGGGCGGACGAGGCTTCCAAGGCGGAGGGGGCTATAGAGGAGGGTATGGTGGAGGCCATGGTGGTGGCGGCAGCTATGGCGGAGGTTACCGACAGCAACAAAATCAGTACGGGAGTCGCGGTGGTTACAATGACAGAAGGCAGGGAGGTGGAGGTCACTACAACCGAGACCAGCGGAGTGGTGGTGGAGGAGGAGGATACAGGAGTCAGCAGCAGAGGCAGGGAGGGTATGGAGGGCGGAGCCATGGCCAGCAGCAATCCTATGGACACCAGCATCAGCATCAGCAGCAGCATCAACAGCCCCATCAGCAGCACTACGGAGGCTACGGAGGGAGCCAGGGAGGCTACGGTAGCTACCAAAACTATGGGCAGAGCTACCAGACGACGCAACCTCAAAGCTACATGCAGCAGGGTTACGGCACACAGCCACAACAACAGCCACAGCAGCAGCAGCAGCAGCAATACTCGAATTACTACCAAGGCTACTCAGGGACTGGGTACTAGACTCGCTGTGATATCAAGACTGCTCAGGGACTGCGTACTAGACTTGCTGTATTATCAAGACTACTCGGGACTGGGTACTAGACTCTCACGGCAATGTAGAATACTAAACATAGTGAATTTTTGGTTCTCGGACAAACTTGTTACATCCAGATGGTTGAGCTTTTGTATAAAGCCTATAGCTTAATGCACCGCACTCATTGATACTTCTTTCTCCAATTGTCTTTCAGAATCGCTTGCAAAGCTGTTCGAATAATTGCTTTACGCAATTATTTTCTCGTAGTGCTTGGGTTCTCGTGTACAAGAGTGTTTTTATAAAATGTTTTATACTTCGTGTTTTTAATCGCATTTTCTTCTGAAACAATCTTAGTTATGAATTTTGTTGATGTCAAGTTCGTGCCGTTTCTCTTTCAAAAGTTTGTGCAGTACGTTTTATTTTCCACCTGAGTGAGTAGATGTATTTTATCTTTGATTTTCTTCGTTCGTTTGAACGTTTTATTAATGATGCTTGTGAAACACTTCGCCCGCGATTATCGCGGAAAAAATAAAGGAGCTCTACTTGCTACGTTGTTGTTCGTTAACTGAATTGCGTGTAACGGAACAAAATCGTTACAGGTTGTGGGAACAGTATCTAGAAACTAAACTAGACGCCTTTAAGGCCTCCACTGGTCCACCTGTTTTTCAAGTAGATTTCGGCTACATCGTTTAGTTTCTCATTTGTTTGCTTCGATATTTCCTTAAGTCTGCGAAACTAGCGGTTCAGAAATGTGTGCTCACGCGACCAATTTCTAGTTATCAGACTGTCTCCAGTCATTTTTAGAAGGTTTTTTCTTCTTCTTTCCCTCCACACGATCGAGCAAGAAATAAATCCTGCATGCGAGTCCAGAGTCCAAAACACGTGTTTGAGCTGGCTCCGCAAGGTATTTGTTGAGGTCAAAATTTTGTCTGGCCGACGAAGACGACCATGACAGCGACTAAGGAACTTTGGCTGGGCTTACCACAGGTAGCCCAGTAATCAATAGTTTCAAATGTTCCTGACTTAATTTTACAACATAGCAACAACAATTATGTGTCCTCCATAACAGTATATTTTTAACATTTTTTGTTATAAGTATAGATTACTAGGTGTGGAATTTAACTCTTAGGCTCACTGTCAGTGTTATTAACACGTTGATAGTAACGCGAAAGATAGCGAGTTTCTTCCTCTCCACCACAGGATGGTTGGAGTGTGTTATAGCAATTTCTCAGTAGGGCAGGAGTGTTCGGCAAGTGAATGTCTAAATTTTTTCAGGAGGTAGGGGTTTGTTCGATTGATACATGTCAAAATTTTCTTGGGAGGGCAGGGGTGTGTTTAATGGGGTGCATGTCTGAATTTTCTCAGGATGGTAGGAAAGTGCTTGATGGGAAGTTTTAAATTTTTAAGGAGGGTAGGAGTGTGATCGTGGGGGGGGGGGGTGCTTTATTGTTTTCAGGAGGGGGTAGTTTGTCTCAAGTGTATTCCCAAGGGGAGGCGCTTGTTTCAGGAGCGTCATTTGTTCCCTCTGTCTCGGGAGGGTAGGGGGCTGCATTCCAGGGGAGACCGCCTGTGTTAGCACGTCAGTTCTTGCACGCATAGCTCTGTAAATGCGCAATGTAGGGCATTGTACATTTGATTTTTTAGTGTTGTGAAATTTATAAAAATGGCAAAATCAAAAAATTTTAAACGCAAGTTTCGAGTACCGATTGATGGAGAGGAAGCGGAAATATACATATAATTTTTTTTAAAGTTTTACTTCATTTTTAGTTGAGTTTTCTACCTACATGGGTTTTATATCGGCGTCACAACAGCGAGTGCTGTATGACCATACTGAGCAATTGCGTAATCAAGAGTTCAAAAGGATAGGTTATTAACCTAAGTTGAATTCAAACGCATGTTCGTACATGAAATTATTCTGCATCCTCTTAGCAAGTAAAGAGATCGAATAGTACCTTTTAAAATCCCTTGCAATATCAGATGGCAAAACAAAAACTTTCGGTCGATTAAGGAATCTTTTTCTTCAAGCAAGACTCGGGCACTGATTAGAAATATTGAGTATCTGTTGATTTGGACGTATAACTTATCGTTCAGTTTGTTGGAGCAGGTCGATCAGGCCGATATTTCGGCTAATGGAGCTAAAGCTTGCGCAACTCGCATGATCTTCATGCTGGACGGGGGATTTAAGACACCAGGAGAAATTTCCTCTCCTCTATCATAGACACACCACGGCGAGCAGCACTTGCACGCATCGGGAAAGCCGGAAAAGCCATTCCACCACGCGAACACGAACGCGAAGCTTATGACGCACTCGAGAATCATTATTATCGTTATCAAAGCATAAACGGCTTTCAGGAATCCGATGCCTGAATCGGAGAGTCCCTCAAAGGCGTCTTTGTGAGCGATTGCAATAAGAACTGTAAACAGCCATCCAAATGATAAGTTTGCAATCCAATTGAAAACTGCCAGGAATCGAAAAGTTATCATCACGGCGTAGGGGCGACTCAGCCTTGGAAGGCGCCAGAATAAGAAAGCCCCTAAACCTGCTGAGGCGACTCCTAGAAGCGAAGCGACCCACGTGTAAGCCAGGACTATACTTCTAAAACCAGCGTTAGTGTAGTGCTTGAGCAGCGCTGTGCCAATCACGGTTAGTACGAACATCAGCGTTGTGCAGACCGCATGCACAAGCAGCCACCGCTTGGATCGAGTTGGGTTTATCTTGCCAATCAGAAGTCCAAAGTTCCCTGTCCGATATACGTCCTCGTTTGTTCGGTTGGCCGTATCAACTGTTCCAGATTCTTCGGGCTGGTTAGAGTCTTGGACCGAACCTGCATGTTGATTCGCTGGAGTGAAAACCGAACCTGAAGTTGCAGGACCTGCATTAAACCCTTGATTGTGAATCACGGAATGCAAAGCTGTTAGGTTTATTTCCGCCGGCTGAGACATGCTTATAGAGTTGTACTTTCTCGTACGGTCGCGTTAGTTTGTTTGAAAATTTCTCCAGCTCACAACCACTTGTTATACTTACGATAGAGAGCTCTATTTCCTCTGAACTGTGTAAATACTGGTTAACTCAACAAAATGTTGTACGTTTTGAACGCAGCCCAGGAAACGAAGTACAGGCAGTGCTTCAGTTCTCGAAGCATGTTTAAACGGATGTTTGCTGACGTCACACCTGTTCGTTTCGCAACATCTCGCATTCGTTTGTTTCGAATCTCTCGATTAAACTAATCGTTTGCTTTGTTTTTACCCTCTCATAAGCAATTTGAATTTACGATTATTTCGAATTCGGTTATTTCGAATACCCGCGTTTAAAATTTAAATCTATTGTCATTGAGATAAAAAAAGAACCGTTACTGTTCTTCGGCCCCTCTATATACCAATTGTGTTGAAGTGAGCACGGCAACTGAACAAAGTAAAAGTAAGGAAGATAATTTTAAAAGCTACTCTTTCCCTTACGAGTTACTTGTAACTGCCTGACTAAAGTCAGGAGTCAGATATAGGGGATAAAGATAGCCAGTGACACGGTACTTGAAAAAAAAACCCCAAAATTAGCCTGCGAGCCGCTTACTGAGAATGGGATGGTATTTTATTCGTAAATGAAAATTATTTCAACTTCCTAGTCCTGTTTTGAAACAAATGATGCTAAAGTTACTTAATCAGCCTCCTGAATACAAAATTACGTGATAAGGAATACCTGAATACAAAATCTCGTCATAAGGAATCGATTTTGGAACTGATTAAAAAAATGACAAACAACTTCCTTTTCTTAACAATTTTCCTAATACTTATAGAGAAGCTTGAGTGGCTACGCGTCAAAGTTTGAATTTGGTTGAGTTTTTCTATCAAGACTAAGTGGCTACGCGTCAAATCTTGACTGTGATTACCTATTTTTTTTTTTCCTGAGTGACTCAGCAGAATTTTTATGGCGATACCTTATCAACAGGGATGAAAAATACATGAAACTTGTCTTTCAGCTTGTTTGTTGATGTCGCGTAGTCGGAATGCTGGTCGGTAAGACGGTTTTACAAAACCACAAAACGTTTTTATCCTCGTTATATAACGTTTTACCAAATCTTACGGGAAGTTCAAGCGTGGTGTGTAACATAAGAGTTCGAAGGAAAACCCTATGCAGCCCTCCTCAGTGGGTTAACATTAACGGTCTAGTCTCTTGCTTAAAACACACAACAAATGAAAACAATTCGACTTTATTCCAGTTTGATGCCTTCTTTACATCGGGTAAAAACAGCTACAAGTAAGAATATGCCCTAAGTGCAGTCAACGTAAAGTACACTGTAACTTAACTTAATTATTTTACCTTACGTTTTAATGTAATACATTTCTTAAACGTTTCAAAAATATCAACTTTTAACTTAGTCTTTTAGCATTGTAGTCTAGTTATCTTCAGTTGTAGATGGATCTTAGTGACGTAGTCACTTCCAAAAAAGTGATCTTTTTAAAAATAATCGGTCTAGGTTCAGTTTCTTATAAGAAGCAAGTGGATGACAACCCTGAACTAAACTAACAAGGAGCTAAAACCAGGCCTGGGATTTTTAGCGGGAGGGTGCGATCAAGACGAGACGAACTTGGGGGGTACTTCGCCGGAAAACTGTTAAAATTTGGTTGTCTGAGACTTAAACGTAAAACAAACAAGCAAAACCAACCTTGAAAACCTGGATGTTTTAACACTTCTGAACTTCAACATCAATTTAGAAGAGCATAGAGGATAACTTTGCTTTTTCAAAAAGTTGGTAAACAGAAAAGTGGACTTTCGCCGCCTATGGTGGGTGCGAGCGCACCCCCTCCCACCCCTCTTTACGGGCCTGGGTGCCAAGTATGATCAAACATGATAAGTATGTTAGGTACAGCAAAATTATTTCTTTTTTCAGTTTTGTCGACTTACTCAGTTCGAGGGTTGATCGACCGTATTACAATTATTTCTCTTTTTTCTATGAACTGCACTTGCAGTGTTCCGACTGAAACTACACAGCCACGTATCAAACAGTCTAGGCTACATCCAAAGCTAAGTCCTTTCTCGAGCCTTAGCTAGGGGACTGGCACTTATCTTCTGTTTCTGTAGACGTAGTAATAAGCAGATAAGAGTCTTTTACTCCTCCACTAATCCATCCCAGGTTAGCCCCCAGTAGAACTAGTGTTCATTTGTACAGCTGAGTCGACTGGCACAAGTCGAGTAAAATGTCTTATTCAAGGACACAACACAGTAGTCTGGCCGGGGCTCGAACTCGCGACCCTGGGATTACGAGTCGAACACGCTAACCGCCACGGCGACACCAAACGGTCTACAATCAGTTCGAATTCATAATCTGCAGTTTTCCTGGCTTGACCTGAACTGTTGAAGAAGATGCTAAACTTCCAAAAGCAACAAATAACTAAAGGAAATGAACTGACGTTTAGGCCACTTCAAAAAATTATTCCGGTTTATAATCAAAATTTTCAAAAAATTCAGTGAGGTAAGGCGCTTTTTTTAAGGTTAATACTTCTTTTTTCATAGAGGTTTTTTGATTGGTTTAATGTGCGAGCGTGACACAGTTGTTTGAAATAGTCCAATATGCTGGCGTGTATGAAAGAGACTCGAGTGTCGCAAAATGCCGCTTATCACTCTTTATTATTTCACAAAAGGGAAAAAATTTCTCGAGTTTTCCTTTTGTATTTCATTTATTTAAAAAATAAAAAAAAGTCAATGCGCTGGCGAAAATCAGTGCGCGCTTATGATAAACTGGAATATTTTTTTAAGTGGCCTTACTCTGAAACTGAAACAAAAAGAATTTTTGTATCTAGGCAAGTTTTGTATTGCAGCTATTAGGGTTAAACTTTTTCACTGAAGGAAAACTTGTCTTTACTATATAATGTGGCTTTTTCTAGTTACATTCTTGTAGAAACTATAACCACCAAGGAAGAAACGAACAACGTTTTGTAGACGCTGCCAAATGGGGATTCTCGAAAGGTTCATCAAGTCACTTTTGAAGTCAACCCTGTAATAAATAAAAAGAATATCAACGATATATCAAAAAAATTGAGGACATAAATCTAAGAAGATAGGACTTAATATATGTGCATAAAAATTGGCAGGTTGTAGAGGGGTTTAATTTTGAAAGAAAACTAAAGTTATCCTCTTCATAAATATCTTGCTTTATATATTTCTTACGACAACTTTCAACGGGACCTTGCGCGACGGGGACGGAAACATTGACGGCGACGGCTTACATACAACACACTTTTGGTTTGACAATTTTGATCGCGCATGGCTTGTTTTCTATCTCTTTTTTTTCCAAATTACGCTTTGTGAAAAGAAAAAGATCAAAGCTTCCTTATTAAAGGTAAAGCCGTGGTACACGGTGCAATATTGGATGCAACGTTGTGCGCAATTGAAATCATTCGTGTAGCCACGCGGTGAAATCGTTGCATGCAATGTTGCAGGAGTTGGATCGGTTTCTACTTCGCGCAACGTTGCGTCCAACGATTTCAAAGGTGGCTACACGGTGCAATTCTCCCGTTGCGCGCAAAGTTGCAGGCAATGTTGCACCGTATAGCCCAACCTCGTACCCAGGCTCATTTTACTTCCGTAAAAGGACCCTGGTTGCGGATGGTCACGTGCCACGCTATCACTATTATTCCGCAGTGAGGGTGAGTAATGAGAACAACTTTGTCATTGGGAGAAAAAATACTCTCTAGGGGAGGATGCA
>JAOBAT010124331.1:0-13096 GCA_026413305.1 Hydrozoanthus tunicans
ACTATAATATGCTGTTCAATGGAATTAAGAGAGTATGTATCTTTCTTTGCAGGACTCAGAAAATTCAAGATAATAATATTTATGGTGACTTAATAATCTGCATGTTCTGACAAGCCTACAGTACCTAGCTAGAATGATTTTATGACAGCGATCTGAACCTGAAGTTATAATTTGCATGGCAAAGTTCATCATGTTGGACTTAATGAGTTCTTAAATTTAATCAGCTGCTAGATTTGCTCTAAAAAGACAACACTTGAAAGGTGACTTGACACAATTTTAGTCAGTCTACACCAAAAATGAAGCAAAAGATAGCAGCCTACTGGTTTGAACATTTTTGTCTTAAATGAGTCCCTATAAAGCATATTTTATTACTTTTTAGGTTAAAACTATTGTCATCTATCAACTCAGAATTTGAAAATCGAAGGAAATTATATAGCATTTAAGTATGCCTTTTAAAAAAGATTGAAACTCAAATCTTGACCAAGCAGCAGGCTATGGGATTGGCAACCTGTGGTGTACAAGCAAGCATTAGTGTTATTCTTAGTTCTTTCAAAATTCTGTAAGCGTTTTGCAGGGAAAAGCATAATAAACCAAACTCTTCAAGCTAAAGTTTACGGCATGTTATAATTTTTAATGAATTGTGGGTGCTTTTGCAGCCTTTCAGAGCTAGATAACTGAATCATGCTGCACTAGGACCTCATCTTGGGGCTCTTGCTTTCTCACACAAAATGGACGGCAGACATGTAGGCTCCAGAAAAAAATAAAGAAAAGAAATTTTAAGAAAAAGAAAATTTAAGTAAAAGGACAACATGAAAATTAAAGAAAAAAAAGAAAGAGTGCCTCCAAGTGAAAGTAGCCTCCAAGCACTAGAGCCACCATGGGTCAAGAGATGTTTTCTTCCTTGGCCTTTCGCCATTTACATTATGCAGCCGATGTTGACCTAGACCTAATGGTTGAGCTGCTTGCCCACAAGCATATGAGGAGGATGCCCAGGGTTTTGCATGCTCTTTAGTTTTAAAGACACACGGCTAATCAAATGACAGCTGGCGATGGCTCGGCTAAAACTTTGTTACATGTACAGGCACGAATTTAGGGGAGGTGTCGGTCGGGCCGCCGTCCCCCTCCCCCCTTTTTTTAGTGGAGCAACGAACTTTTGTAATTGGCTATATATCGGAAAAAATAGAAATATATTTTTTGTAATCACTTATTAAAAAGACAGTGATAACTTAAATTTGCTTTTATATATCTCAGAAAAGAAAACACTGATCATGTTTTTTCAATCGCGAAAGAGAAACTGGGTATACAAAGTAGAGATCATTAATTCCAAATATGAGTTTTGTGTGTTAGCATTGATAGCTGTTTGCCCACAAGCATATGAGGAGGATGCCCAGGGTTTTGCATGCTCTTTAGTTTTAAAGACACATGGCTAATCAAATGACAGCTGGCGATGGCTCGGCTAAAACTTTGTTACATGTACAGGCACGGATTTAGGGGAGGTGTCGGTCGGGCCGCCGTCCCCCTCCCCCCTTTTTTTAGTGGAGCAACGAACTTTTGTAATTGGCTATATATCGGAAAAAATAGAAATATATTTTTTGTAATCACTTATTAAAAAGACAGTGATAACTTAAATTTGCTTTTATATATCTCAGAAAAGAAAACACTGATCATGTTTTTTCAATCGCGAAAGAGAAACTGGGTATACAAAGTAGAGATCATTAATTCCAAATATGAGTTTGGTGTGTTAGCATTGATAGGATGCTTTCATAATTTTACCATACTAAATACCTCCCACTGCCAATTATTAACTTCTATGCATTTTTTCTAGAGACTATATGGCGCAGAGTTGATAAATGATTAAATTGAATGACAGAAACAAACTGAATGGAGTTGAAAATTAAGTTCAGCAGTATTTGTGTGTCACAATTTTTTTCTGTCTGGGATTTCATTTATTGTAAACACTTGATCAATAGCTGTGGAAATAATAATTCTAAGTTTTCCTTGGCACCTTTCTAAACGTTTGGCATATTTTGTGAGATGCACTCAATGTAAATTGAACTTGTAAGCTGAAAATGCAAGGGAAAGATATTGTCTGGGGTGGCTAACTAATGCGGCCCGAGTTAAGGCTATATGTAGCCTCTTGTTATTAGTAGTAACTACTACTAGTAGTCGTAATTAATGTCGTAATCGTTACCGTGATTGTAGTAGTCGTAGCGGCCACAGTTATAGTAACCGTATCTTGTGGTAGTCGCAGTTATCGTAGTCGTACTCAAAATCTTCGTAAGTCAACGACCAAAGTCGTAATCGTAGTAGTCGTAGTAGTTGTTGTCTCAGTCATGGCAATCGTCGTCGTACACCAAGTCGTAGTCATACTCCAAGTCGTAATCGAAATCTAAGTTGCATTGCAGTCGAAGTTGTAGCCATAGTGGTAGCTGTAGAGTAAATTGCACTGAATTAACTCTTTTTGCACTATGTTTAGGAAAAAAGCACTGCCCTCATCCAATCAGAATCGAGAAACTTTGCTGTATATATTTTATATCATACGTCGAAAAGGCTAAAACTTACAAGCTCTTTCGCAAAAGACTCGGCTTTGGCAGTGTACTTGTTGTCACTAAAAGTCAACACCTCTGCAATCCTTTAAACAAAATTATGATGGAATTTAGTTGTATTCTAGATCTGACAACGACTTTTGTTGAGTATGTCAAAGTTGGTGTTGATTTTACTGAAACTCTCGTGTTAGGTAAGCAGCGAGTTGCATCCGATCTCGGTAGCAGAAGATATTGCAAAGAACCGACCTGTATGGTCTTCAGATAACTCCATTGAGCCTTATCAAGGAAAAGCAAACGATGAGACGTATGTATTACCTTTTCCAGCTATCACAAGAATATCTAGTGCTTTAAGAAGTGTCATTGAGACGACAAGTTATTGTGAAGGATATATAACAAGCTAAGTAATTCGAAAAATGTCAATTTTTCTTATTCCAAGGCTTCAAGCTCTAGAAATAACACGGAGTGACAGGTCAAACCGCCAAACCTAAATGGATATAGTCTAACATTGTGATTCGATACAAGATTGTTAAGAACTCTCAAAGAGATGTATGGGACAAGCAAAACACACCTCGGGTCTTCCGACTTCATCGTTGCTGCAGAAGTTCTTCGACCGAAAATTAGTCATATTCGGGAGGGCTAATGGGGGTAAACCAAGGGGGTTTCAGCACTTTAAAGGCAATTGAAAAAGGAATGTTACCTCGAGTATCAGTTAGGTAAGGGTATCTAACAGCAAAAATATGATGATAATCGGCCGACCCCCACCTTTCGTTGTCTGCCTAGTCTACTCAGACAGTCGCTCTTAACGAAACTCTAGTACATTGATGGTTCGACAACAAAAATGTCCCATAACATGTACAGGAAGGAAAATATTCGTAACAAATTTTGAAAGTAGAGTCTAATCAGAGGGTAAGAACACTTTCAAAGGAGACCGTACTTATGTGTTACGAGTAAGTAACTCTATAACAGAGTTTCTGTATGCAATAAATCACCAGCATTTTTTTTTCTTATTCCAAGGCTTCCAGAACTGCCTCAGAGTGACATGCTAAACCAAAAAGATCTTACGTGGATAAAGAAGAACATTGTGGATCGATACAAGTTTGTTAAAAACCTTCAAAGAGACATATGGGACAAGCAACCCGATTTCAAAACAGATCTCGGGACTTCTGGGTTCATTGCTGCTGCAGCTAAAGTGAAGAAGTTCTTCGACCGAAACAATGACTGGGAGGCGACAAAAAAAACACCTGATTTCCGCACTAAGACTAGCTGCACGAATCTCCTTTACATCACAGCTGCAAGATACTTGTTTGTAACCCACGTTCTTTATGAAAAAAGCAACAAAAAGCTAGCTCCTTGTACAAATAACGAGAGGAAGGTTATGATACCTGATTCTGGAGTGTGCTACCCTGCACCTTATGGAAGTGCTACTTGTACCTCCGACTACGACGTCGGGTTGATCGGAAAGGATTCCGGGTTTCTTACTGAGAAGTTTAACGAATATTTTCAAGGTGTCGATGGATTTGGGAAACCCTCGGAGCTTGTCTTCGACACCAATGTCTACGCCTTTACGCTGGAGTTTGCTATGCCGCTTAGTTTGTTTACAAAGCTTCCAGGAGTTTTTACAAGAGGTGTCAATGAGCAAAAGATGAACAAAGGAAACAAAATGAATTTCGAAATGCGAGAACTGGCCGGTGCTTACCAAAAGGTTTTCAAATACAATGAAGGTTTCTTCCAAAAGATGGTATTAGGAGCAAAAACGGCGATGAAAGCTCCCGATTCTAAAAATAAGCTTTTATTTTGGCTGGGGAAGTTCAGATGGTTGAATGACGAAGTACCATTGAAGCTTGGAGGACGGTTGAAATCTCTGGTCGCCTTTAGAACTGCCCATAACAAAAAATACCAAGGCCTGGTGAAAGAGATGTCCAGTAACGGCGGATATAACTCAAAATATCTCGGTAAGATCGGATTTACGACGTAATTAGTTTTATTTGAGAGTCTGATCAGAATATTCTATAGTTGTATGAGCGCTAGTGTAAGGAAAGTGTGTCCTGAGAATTTACTCTTGGCTCATAAGTTAAACTCTGAAAGTCGATATAAATCGAGCAGTTTAAAGGGGGCTCTAAAAGACCCTCAATACCAAAGCCCTTTTGCTACATGATGTAAGTAACTAAAACATTATTATCATCATCAACGGGTTATTATTATTATTATTATTGTTATTACTATTATTATTATTAATATTATTGTTGTTATTGTATTATTTTTATAATTATTTTTAACTTCAAAATCTAATAGATAAACTGCTCTGGTAGGTTACCCGCACCTTCTCCCATACAAGGCAAAATCAATTAACAGATAATCCGCAGGTTAAAGTCCAGAAAATACGGCAGTAATAAAAACTGTAAGCTAACATGTTTCCTTCGGTACATACTCAAAGAAAATGCACAACAGAACTTAGAAACCTCCCTTTCAAAAATCGCTCGGCATTAAAAATTGTTTGTAAATTATGCAATCTTTACAGCTATTTCTTACAAGAGGTCAAGCTAAAAATAGCTCAATGGCTGGATGAGCTTTATTTGATTTTACCTTAGCCATTTCGAGACGTCAAATAGATGTGCAGAGGAAACCGAATTCTTTCTTTTACGATTGTTAAAAAGGTTTTTTGTTGCCGAGAAAATGTTGGTTGCTAACAACTACTCTAGTGCTACTCCTGACGATGCATCTGAATAACAGTTTTTATTTTGTTTCCTAAAGATACTCTCTCCAAAGCCCTAATCTATGCAGCAGAGGCTTATCACACGCTAGGGGCCATACGGTTTGTGGTGGGAGTAACACAGATGAAGGTGATTGACATAAAGACACTTACCACTATGGACTTATGGGTATCCATGATTGAGAACTGGGGAGAAGCTAACAAAGAATACAACCACTGCCAAACAATTCCTGTGGAGGAGTGCTTCTTGAAGATGAGCAAGTACATGTGGAGAATGTTCAGCGCGATGCGATTGGTCCGCGTGCGCCTCCCACCAAAAGACAGAGTTGGATTGGTACACTTTGGGGAAAAATTTGCAGATCCAGAGTTTGCGATGCAAATGTGGCTGGATTACAAAAAACGAGGAAAGACGGCAATTCCAAACCAAAAGGGGAACATTGCGGCATTTTTGCGGCAGTTTAGGTGTGACAATCTAGTTTTTGGCCGGCCGTTCTCGCCGGATTGTTTATTGAGAATGAATGACAAAGTCAACGCGTATAACGTTAAACTCGCGAGGCTTCAAACTGACACACCAACAAAGTCAGTTTGGCGTCCATGAGAACCACTCTGTATACATGTCAAACTGCTAGAAAAGAAAAAGAGAAATAAAAAATTGTTGAATTATAGTTGACCGCAGTTGCAGAGGCTATATTAATACGATAACAAAATAAAAAATTAACACTAAATACCATTGTGTAAGAACCATTTTTTATTTAAGTCACCAGACCCTGGGGGATTTGATGCGTTTTGATCCGTTTTGACAAAAATTTAATCTCAAGGGGTAGGGCATTTGATAGCTTTTGACACCAGTCAATGTCAAATCCCCACGTTGAACCGGATGGGGGGGGGGGGGGGGGGTGTTGGTTTCAATAGACTGGTGCATAACGGGTTTTGTTAAGAATTGATGCCACAAAAACGCATTCACTAGGCGAGGATTGAGTTGGAGAAGCGTGGTATCGAACTCTATTGCAAACGTTCTCGTCAATTTCTATGACAAACTATCGAGAAAAGCGTTGTCATTGTTTAACTTATTATCTAATCTTTTTAACTAATTTCGATATATTTGATATATCTAATTTAATTAAATTCTTTGGCAGCAAGGATAACACAGAGAAAGATTATAACGAATTCCGGCGATATTCAGTAATCGCTACACATTCACAAGCACCGTCTAAATATTTGAATAAAGACTGCGACAAGCAGATCTTACACTAGGGCTGTCGGAAGCGGGAAGGGGGGCTCGTCATTCACTGACTATGCTATGCTCACAACCCCAACCCCACCCCCCCCCCCTAATCAATTTCGTTCCGAAAGGTCTGTCAGTCAGAAACATTTTTTTCGTCGGTCAACGTATTTCACTAATCTATGATTCGTTTACTTCTATTTTAAATTAATAAAGAACAACCAACTGAAGAAAAGAGTTTCCAGGGAAAGGAATGTGTACTCGTTTTAGTTGTACAGACTATAACATGTCAGATGCTATTTTATTTACTTGCGGAACTTTTCGTCACACTAATTGTACCAAACTGGGAAAATGTTAGAATTTTCCAAAATGGGCTGAGTTGCTTTGCTACTGGCCAAAGTGCGTGGGCCGGGCGAATTTTTTCCATTGTATAATATTAATTGAATATAAGATCTTCAATTTAGCGTCTTCGTTTGTCACATCCGGCGAACTTTCATTTTTTCTAGTTCTGTTTTTGCTTTTCTGGAAAAAACTGATCTTTGTAGCCTCTGCAACTGCGGTCAAGTATAATGTCGTAAGTAATACATGTGCAACAATAGTTAACAAGATAATTATAAGCCTAGATCTAGACCAATCCTCGTTTGCACCCTGTGTAGGCCCCCCAGGTACCTCGATGGAACTATTTGGACAGATTGAGTCACCTTTTTGTGGAAACGACAGTTCAAATGCCGAGTTTTGTCTCTTGGGTCTTTTATCTCGGTCTTTCGCACAGACTTGCTATGCGCTCAGTCTGAACTGTGGCCAAATATTTTTTTCAAACAGACCTCGAACTCGCTTAATAAAACTACATTTTGAAGAAACTATTGATTCACAAGTTGAATGCTCAGAAAAAATTCTGAGTCACTGACGGAATATGTCCAATAGTACATACCTATTGTTAAAGGGTAGTTTGAAATTTGGTTTGTTGGGCCCCACCCCATGCACCCATTCACTTGCCCCCACCCAACATACTCGTCCAATGTGCTTATTAGTTCAAAAACTCTTCGAACTCTACAAACAAACAAAGCAAGAACCCTTTTCGGAAAACCTAGATGTACTGCCTAACCATAATAGTCATGCCAGCTATTCCTTTGATGGTTTTCTTATTTTGTTCCATGATCAGACAAACAACGCGCCAAATATTTATCTTTATTCAATGTGCTGTGCTAAGTGAGCGAAGCTCTGGTTGATCAAGAGTAATCTTAAACAGTTGATCCTTGTGTAGCCTTTTCCGATACACTTTTGACTACCCTAGCAACCACAAAGAATGTGCATGAAACCAGAGCTACCACAACATCTTTTGTCTAACAAGACACAATATTAGTAAATTATTAACATAGATCAAAAGCATTTACAATGTCTTATTATTGTTAAGTAGACACTCGGAGGTATGTACAAATCAATGCCACAAGAGAGCTAGGAATACACTTTGGTGAGAGATATGCAGTAAAACTAGTCTATACCAGTAGTAATATAGCTTATTAACTGCCTGGGCCTAAGAGATATATGCTAGCCGTACTATTTAAATTTGATAATATATTTATAGAGAGAGAAATCAGTAAAAATACAGTACATATACAGTGAATCAAAACTTTTGACTGTGTGTAGCAAAGCTGAATGGTTCCCCATGTAAAGACTGCTGTCTGGTGAAAGAGAAAAATTAGCATGGCGGACTTGAACATGAACCAACAAAGCCGCACCAAAACTTCCGGAAATTTTTTAGGGTTGATGAAACCCCAAGCTATTGGACTGCTTGTAGTCCCGTGTATTAGCAAACGTGTGTACTGATAAGAAGTTAAGAAAAAAGTCCTTAGCACCGACCCGGTAGCTACCCAGGGAAAATTGTCAGCTTTCAGTAGGTATTCTTTAGGGTAGTTTTAAAACCGAGAGGTATTCTTTAGGGTGGAAAATTATTACTTTATTACTTAGGGTGGAAATTCGGTATTCACCAAAATAACGCACTTGTCTTGCACAGACTCCCTAAAGAGGGACTTGTAAATGATTAATCAAACTAGTTACTAGTCTTCGGTCATTATTAAACAGAACCGCTGACTGAAAACACTGATTCAGCAATTCTGGTGTCACCCATTGGGATATAAGGCTTTCCAACATCGATTTAGCCAATGAGAATGCGCATTCGAGTCGAAAACGCACTAGTTATAATTGTAGCAGTTGGAACAACTTCTGCTGTCCAGCCCTGTATCAAAGGGTGGAAGAGCTCCCCTCGAGCCAACAACCAACATGCAAACAAGTGCCGTGGAGTGCTCAGGGCTCAACTGGACAGACTCAATTTGATGGTCGTCCACTGCATCCTGCCATATCTCCGGCCATCTCGACTATGTCTTGCTGCTGGGTCCAGATATCTCTGGACGAGAGAGTGAGGTTGACGATTCTGCGCAACTCTCCCTCACTTTATCCAATTCACGTGCAAGTCAAGACACCACATCCCCCTTACTCGACTCCCAACCCCATCCCCCCCCCCCCTTCAACTTGTGGTGTAATGGTCATCGTCGACAACGACGGACGAACAACAACAGAAAGGCTAATAACTTGTTTTTTTATTCCACCATACGCTTCACGCTTAAATGAAAAAACAGAACTGCTCAACCTAAGTGAAGTCTTCCTTGACAGATACGAAATTGAGGTAACTCTTCAGCCGTTCGGGAATGGGCAGAAGTGACACACTCTCACTCAGCTTTCTCTGTGGATGGTTGGAGTGAAGCAAAGTTCGTATTTTGAGGCGGCAAAACTCCAACAGTGTTGCTGCTGATTCTGTGGAAGATAAGCCATGGTTTCGTTAACTAAATGAAATAAGTAGAAAATAAATAAATTAAAACTGCTTCCTTAAGCGACCTTGAGCTTGGTTCTTAATTCTTTGGATAAATTATTAGTTATAAGTTGTTAAAACATGCAATGTCTTCTTGTAGGATTCTGCGGAAATGCCATTTTGCACGTGTATTTACTTCATTAGGGCGGGTTTCAGTATGACATCATTATTTACATTTGCCTGAGCCCAAAATTCGATTGAGTATGTGAATTAATCATTTAAAATTTTGGCTCGGTACATAGAATACTTTGAGAGAAATGAGGCTTCCAAAGTTGTCTAAAAATTACAGATTGCAAGTCTGGGTGGAAAGAGTTGCCTCTACTCCATACAATAACTATAAAGACTGGCTCATTTCTCTAAAACCAAATGTATCAAGCTAACAGTTTGATTTTGAAAGATTTCTAACTGCCCTACACTCTCTTAAATTTCAGACTTACTTTGTTTGATTTATTGTTTTTGTATTTACATAAATAATCAAAACTGCCTATACACACTTGCCCACACATAATTATATTTACAGATGAGTGCATGTGAGTAAAAATAAAAAGTCAAAAAGGTAAAGTGGTGCATTTATGAATGCACAAAGGCAGTTTACAATGATCAGTTTACCCAGTTGACCAAAAGCATTTAATTATAAAGCCGCCTCAGGCACTGCTGCTTCAAAGCAGTCCATGTATGTTGCAAGGGCAGCGGAGAGCGGAGCCCCCCCCCCCCCCCGCCACTTTAATAAGTGTTCTAAACTTGTAAGAGGGTGTATCTGATGCAAAAAAAATTCAGTTTGCCCCCCCTCCCCCACTTTTAAAATTCCTCCACAGCCCCTGTGCTGGTACTACTTTGGAAGGATTGAAAGCTGAGGGGCCTTTAGTAGGAAAGATGGTAAGCCAAATATTCAACGTCGACCAGCCAGAATTGAACTGGGTCCTCTTGATTAGGAGACAGCTGGGATCTTATAACTGCGCCAACCCCTCCGCTAAATATGTATTGACCAAATAAATGATGCATACAAAGTATCAACTATCAATAATTGTAACTATGCAACTTCATCATACTGATGCAATATTACTATTAGTCAAGTAAAACTTTAATAACATTGTCATGTCCTAAGCCAAATCCTCGGTTACACAAAATTTGTTATACATATACAAACAAACCTGCTGATCTTAAAATGTTCTGACAGTCATCATTATTTGTTGTGTCAACTGCCTTCAATCCATTGGCATTTCTCTTATAAACATTTGCACCATATTGAATAAGCTGTTGAAGACATTCAGGATAACCAAACTTTGCAGCAATGTGTAAAGGTGTTTCATGGCGGCATATCACATCTGGCTTTGCACCTGCATTAAGAAGAGCACCAACACAATTGTCATAACCCTTAAGGCATGCAATGTGCAAAGCTGTCCCGAACTGGTTCTCACAAGCTTCAAGATCTGCCCCTGCATCTTTTATCAAGTTCAAACAACCTACATGACCATTTAATGCTGCCTCATGCAGTGGGGGGAAAGTTGTTTGGATCCATGCATTTACCGTTGCACCAGCCCTGAGCAATCTTCTAACACTTGGTTCACACCCTCTTGCAGCAGCAAAACAAAGTGGTGTACTGCTATCAATATTCCTCGCATTTACCTGTTAGTAGGTAAATTAAATAATCAAACTTCACAAAAATTAAGGTTAAAAAGGACATGACCTGAAACATTTAATAACAAGTGGATAGAACTTGCTACACGAGGAATAGGGGTGAAAAAGTTTGTTGAAATATTTTACAAGTGGTCCGCAAGATATCAACATTAAATGTTTTCAACTGATCTGCTGCCCAAATTTGTAACATTTGAATGCATTTCAGTAGCCAAGCTTGGACTAATGATGTACATCTTTTTTTTCTTGTTTTCTTTCATTCTAGCCAAACTTGGATCAAGATGATTGTATCTAAGTATGTATCTTAGTGTTTTCTAAGCTACTAATATCTTTTAAAGATGCTAAAACAAATCCTCTCTCAAGTATTAAGTGGCACTTTAGGCTTGCAATTATTTCAGGTTTCTGTAAGGTTAAGTGAACAAAAAGTTATGATTCTTCTCCCTGGTACTATATTTTTTACATATTTTTTAATGAACCACAATTTGTTTAGGAAAGAGGGTTCTGAAACACTCTCTTACACAACTTCTTATACAATTGATTTCCCCTTTCACAGTGTTTTGGAAATAAGCTGTTGGCCGTTGCATCCTACGGCAACTCTGCAGTTTGCAATGCCTACTTTTTTGTCTTTTCAAATATTTGTTTGAAAAAAACTCTAAGGCAGAGTGGATAATAAAAAGTTTGTTGCAATGCCTACTTATGTTTTTCCAATGCCTACTTTCACGTCTAGGGAAAATACTGCTTTCATTTAGCCTTCAAAAATGAATCTCCAAATGTAGTTTTCACGGTGATATACAGAAGTTCTAACGACAACACTAACAAATATGATCTTTCGTATGTGGCTGACCAACATAACTACCGGTACTCTACTCGTAGTGCAACAAACGAACAGGTTTCGCTGAAATTGTCCAGAACGAATATACGAAAATTCTGTCCTACTGTCATTGGCTCATATTTCTGGAACAATATTCCTCTATCAGTTAGGTCAAAACCCACAAAACATCTTTTTAAAAAGCACCTAAAACAATTTTACCTTTCCCAATATTAACATAAACACAGTCTCTACCTTTATGTTAAGCAAGAGAGAGGGGGGTATGTATACTTATATTTCTTTATGCATATCCCTCTCTCCAACTCTCTTTTTTTCCTGCATTACACATACTTTTGAATTTGATTGAACAATAAGCTCAAGGGCACATTATTAGTAACCTATTTAGTGCCCTATCTCTTTTCTATAATGAATTGTTTATAAATACTAAGCTGCTAACTCTGTAAAAATTAATATTGGAAAGAGATAAATAAAAAATACAAAAAAAAAAAAGTTCTAACTTTACTCACATTTGCACCTTGGCTAAGAAGCAAATCTACACATTCATTATGGCCAGCCAAACTGGCATCATGTAGTGGGGTCATTCCATCAACTGAGCTGACATTGACATGAGCTCCATATGCCAACAACAGACTTATAACTTCCAGTCGACCATGCTTGGCTGCAACATGCAGTGCTGTCTGGTGGTTTTGTGGATGCCTCAAGTTGACAAGATGTCCGTGCTGATTCAACAGACTTTTGATGTACTCTATACTAACTTGACTGCTGCCGAATGTTCCAACAATGTCTTGGTCATGTTCCATTATTGCCAACCAAAGTTAACTCAAGAGAAGTATACCTACAGTTATTAGTAAACAAAAGAAAAATCCAGAACTGAACAAGCCATGCATTCTTTGATGGTTTTCTTGTAGAACTGCAGATTAACATCTTACCGCTATGGATTATTGGGTGCTGCAAAAGAACAGAGCAAGAAAAAATATGTTATCAGGTGTATCCAAGAAAGAACCAAATCAGTGTGTTGTCAAAAGGCATTCATGAGCTGAATCTAGCAAAAGAACTTAAAGTATGCTAACAGTAAGAATGAAGAAACAGCCTAACACTCGACAACAAAAACAACAACAATAATCATTCATATTTTGAGTAAAAAACATGTTTGAAGGTCACTCGCTCTCTGGAAAAACTAATAATAATAATAATTAGCATTTACATAGCGCCTTTTCCATAGGTATATGATCAAAGGTGCTTAACAATAGTTTACAGTTGACTCTTGTATTGAGGGTCTTAGATAGTC
>JAOBAT010124342.1:0-13096 GCA_026413305.1 Hydrozoanthus tunicans
TTTGCTGGTTTTTGTTTTCGAAAATTTTTTAGGAACAAAATTTGTACATCTCCCGAGCCCCCCCCCCCCCCCCCGCCCCTCTCTCCACCGCGATGAAAAATAGTTGAGTTCAGACATTCTCCATCTTAAATTACGCAGAGCAACATACAGTCCTTGTCTGCCTGTACTTTTTGTGGGCCCTTTTCTTGCCCAGAGTGATTCGAAAGAAACATACTGATCTTTACAGCATTTTTTCGCGCCAGACTTGTCATCTCCAGTTCGTCCCCAAATGGAGACGGAAACGGAAGTGCCTGACGGGTTATCCCATCCGTCGATCAGCTATTCGAGTAATTTTAAACCATAAGCGATCCGATCCAAACAGAGTCACATAAAATTCATCGCTTACAAGTTTCACGGGCGGCCATTCCTGTAGTTATCCTCAAATTAGGAACTGTGACAGAAAAACGGTATAATCCACGACAAACTTTTGATTCTATACAGATTACAGGTATGTGAAAGAAAGAGAAACTATAAGCTTGTGTAAGGTCACGTTTATAAGCCGTAAATATTACGAGGGTGAAAATCTTACGGCTTAAAATTCTTACGCGTGGTTGAAATTCATTCGTGTTTCTGTAGCATTTACTATGTGTTGAATAATGTAAATGTATCTTGTAGGTACCCGGTGTGTCTTCTTAGATTGTGAACGTGAAGTTCTGTTCAGTGAGATAACTGGATTCAAACAAACTCACAATGACATACATTGATTCGTTATTTATCATATTTTCACTTATAGTAGTAGCTTGTAGTTGGTCTAAATGGCGACAGCAGCAAGCGAGTTCGACATATTCTCGTGCCTGCGTAAACCAAACTTTTGGTTGATAAATATGAACCTTTCAAAATCATTCAGTTTCTAGAGGCATTAAGTTAAACTCATTGATCAGCTGTATTAACTCCAAAGAACACTCTTAGCAATATTAAACTTGGCTCGTTCTAGATATTCTTACTAGCAACTAATTATATATCGTAGAAATTTCTACACGCACTTCATTTAAAGGTTTTGTTTTGTTCATTTTCACAACGGCGGGTAAAACTGAGACAGTTACAGGCAGTTCCTAGTATAGCGATAACGATCTAAATGTAAATAGAAACATTAATAAATACTCTAATATCCTTTTACTTGATATCCCGCCAGCAAGTCCGTTTGCGTGAGAACTGGGAAAAGTGTTTCGCTTTTTTCCACGCTACTCAAATTAGCCTAGACTATCTAAACCTTCGGTAGTCAGACCGTCAGACTATAAGAGGTTGGATCGGCTGCAACGCAGGCTGCTCAAAAATCTCCTGTAAAATTTATAACAAATAAATTGGTTATAAGCGTTGTTGAAAAACTACATTTAACTGTGGCTTCGTCTCAGAACGCTTTCATATCGTTTTCATACACTCAGAACGCTTTCATATCGTTTTCAAATTTTGATGCCGTTTTGTAGCGAAACTATTTTTTTCCTTGATTTCGATGATAAAATAAGCATTCATTTGGACAAATGATGAGACAGAATTACTCCTTAGGGTTACAATTGAATATAAAGTGGCAAAGGCATTCGGTGGCATCGAGGAATTGATTCTGTAAATATGGTGACATACTAGAAAGATTTTTTGAGAAGTATAAATTTCGACGCGTTTTCGACTGTCCACACAAAGACGATACGTATGCGTTTTCATTTGGATTTACTTTCGCGAGCGTTTTTAAATTGATGAGGTTTCGACGAAAACACTCAGCGTCTTAGTGTGGACAGAGGCCATCAATCAGGAGATTTTATGCAAGCACTTAGTTTTATCTTTGCTAAATACAGAGGATGAAATACTGCGTCTCCATTTATACTTCTTGTCTGGACATGTTCTAAGCCATTTTTACGTTTTGGGGTTTGTTCGCCCCCAGTGTTAAAAAGTAGCCCTTCTCCCAGCCTTTAACATCCCACATCCCGCTTTTCAGTATATCCCACATCCCGCTCTTCAGTACACTAGTATTCATTTAAAAAAAAATTGGTATTTTACTACTTTTAAAGGCTAACTCGATAACTTCCCAGTTTAGCCTTTAGACACTACCGCCATAGTCAGTTGAATTTGATATCCTGAGGAAATTATTTTCTCTAATTATCCTATAAAATGTGCCCTAGAAGCGTTTGTACCTTAATAACTGCCAACGGCGAGAATGTGAAGTTAACAACTTTTTCAATTGATAAAAAATTAGCAATCTGTACTTCACTCGCCGACGCACACGAACACTTTCATAAGAACTACTTGGGAACTGACGTGTATTTAAAATTTTGAGTTTTGTAAAAATTCAACTGGATATAAGGCGAAAATAATGTACAACTACCGACAGTTCTCAGCAGCATTTCAAGAAGAAGGCCTTGAATATTTTCCGAGCCTATTGTGGCCCTTTAGGCTGGCGCTTTTCTCTGGTCTTTGACTCCCCCTGGACAGGACACTAATCCATCGCAGGTTAGCCCCCAGCAAAACTGGTACTCATTTATTCTGTCGACTGAAACAAGTCCTGCTCAATTTACAACACTGCAGTGGTCTGACCCGGGATCAAACTCCAGGACCATAACCTGGACTAAACACTAACCGAGGCAGTGTGTGGATAGCGAGCGCCGAAGCGCACGCGAATTCTATACTAGGAGAATCTGAAAGCATGCTCCTTCGTAAATTTTTTGAAATTTAATCCTTACAATTGCTTCGAATTAACTTCAAACTTATAAATTAAAATTAGTACATGTACGTTCCAGATATACAAGACATTTTTTACTCGAGCAACTCCTTAGGACAGAAAACGGGTCTCGGAGAAAAAAAGACCATGAACTTTTCTAAATATATATAACGCAGAGTGCTTCGACTTATAGTAACTACTAAACTTTGAACATAGAAGTATCGCTGGTTGTCGACATAGAAATTATAACAGACTGAGAAACGGCAGTAAAAACTAGACGGCTTTGTCTTTAAAACTGGCTGCATTTCTAGACTGCATTTGAAACCACTTAATTATGTTGAACCTCTCAGATTGAAAACGTAAGTTGTATAAGATAACGCGATGCCTTTTTGTCTAATAAAACACCTTTTCAAATTTTTACTGCATGAACTCGCGACCCTAGGATTACGAGTCGAACACGCTAACCGCTCAGCCACTGCTCCAGCCACATTGCCATTTTCTTAGGCAATTACAAAGTAAAGACAAGAGTTTGGAAATCAATGCTGATACAAAAAAGCAAACTCCCTTTGACCCCCATGATACGTTCTTAGCTATACAAAATATCTACACGCTATAAATCCCAAAGCGATTACAATTGAACCTTTATTTACTTTTTTGTATAATGACAACAGCCTTGGTCCACCCCTCTTGTTAAAGTTCTTCAAGGCAGTTTAAGTATCACACCAGGGAAAAATCGATGAGTGTTAATTCTGAAGTCATATGCTGTACCTTTAAAAAAAATTGTTTTACTAGTTTGAGGCCGCCCAAAACTTTTATTTGCATTTTTTACAGTTTCCGATCGGTTGGTATCACCAAAAAGCATACACTCCTTTTTTGTGTAAAAATTTTTTTTGTTTATTATAAAAACAGGAGGCCGCTGAAAGTATTAATTGCCCAGAATTTAGGAACATTCTAAGAGGATAACGAGGTTGAGGAAACGCGGCGAAGAAATGTTTATTTTGGACACTGCACAAGATTATTGTAATTAATATTTTGTTTTTCTCGGCTAACGTTTATTAGTGCAACATCGCGTTTATCTTTGTGCACGTAAAAGATGTTTAAAACGCTTTTTGTTTATCATTATATTCCTTTCTTTCCGGCTAATTAGCGGCCACTTCAATGAATAGAGCATGAATGTTTGCGTGCTTCGTTTTTTTGTACGCGTGGAAAACAAGAACTGCTTGCCCAATACTAACAACTATGTTGAAGATTATTCTAAAAACCTCTAACCCTAAAAACACTTGAGAACATTCAGCTTTAGTCAAATTCAGACGTTCTTACCATCTTATAAAAAAGAGAGTACTTGAATTATAAATCGTTTGGTTATAAGTAGTCTTTCCTTCTAAATTTCTTTTTCTATAATCCGAAGCGGGATGTTGCGATTTTCAGTGACGGGACGCGGGAATTCAATGGCAGGATGCGGGAATCATGAACTTTTTGTAGGCGGGAAGCGGGATAGAACAGCACTGAAAACAACAGAAACGAGCTGTTTCTTATATAACAATGACACTCTAAAAGGAAGCGAGATTATGGGATAAAGAAAATAAATGTGGCGGGGTCCGGGTGTAAAAAAGCCTATGCTTGACCCTCTAACTTCCATTCTTTGTATTGATAAGCTTTTTTCTTGCCCAACTTAACAAACTATTCGTTGTTGAAGTACATTAGCTTAGTCTTTTGATGAGCCACTTCAAATGTTAGAAACAAAACAAACGATTTTAGATCGTTTCGCAAAGGGTTCGTTTTCGATATGGTTTTGTTGCAGCTGAAACAATCGGCGTCCATCTAAGCCAAACGAATGCGAGTGAAAAGATCAAATGTAAGATCCTTATTCAAACATGTCGACAACCACCTGGACATCTGGGAAAATATTAGAAAATAAAAAATATTGAATAAAAGGAAATTTAGGCGCTGACTGACCCGAACTCGTAACTTAGGACTAATCCGTATGATTAGGTAAAGGTATTGGCCATAACTCTTTGTGTATTGGTTGATTCAAGTTTGAGATTCGCTCTACTTGTAGCAGTCCAAGTCAATAGTTGAATACCGTTTGTCTTTAACTTTGAGTTCTCTTTGAAGCTTTTTGAAAGAGCTCATTAAGTTTGTCAACACTCCCTGAACCGTTGTCACTTTCCTAATGGCCGTTTCAATTGAGTATTGGCACTTTGTGCCGTGACGTCACCCAGGTGCAGCTAAAACGCGGGCGCCGTCTATTAGGTCCTTGGGTTGTTTCTGAACTTTTGCATTTGTTTGGCTTCTTTCAGTCCGGCCGGCCATGATCACGAAGTGGTACGTAGTGTTTGGCCTTGCGGCACTCGCTTTGCTTTCGTGCTCGGCGAACCCTGAAGAAAACGTCGAAATTGAAGGTACTTAACTATTTATGAGACAATAATAAAATTATTTATGATATATATGGTGTTCATTTCCTTTTTGGCTAATATATATCTATGGTATGAAAATATTAAGGTCTGACTCAGACTCATTTCAGTCCGAGAGAAAGGCGAGGATTTAAATGACCTTTGTGAAGGGATCAAATTAATATTGTGTCTAAAAACATTAACTCTGTTACACGCCACGCTTTTTTTATAAGAACTAAAAAAAAGACTCGGTGAATCGTCGAATGATCGATTCAACCACAAGCAGAATAAAAGAAGCTAGAAAAAGAAAGAAAAAATTAAGGGCCTCTTAAAGACTTGGCGGGTAATATGGGAAAAAATACATACATTGTGGTTTTGCCAACAACACAAACGAATTGAATAACACAGCATTGAAGTTACTTCATCTTTTTGACTATATAAGTGACTTGATTCAGTTCGCGGTAAATATGGTTTTGCGTGTAGAGTCTTCAAAGTATTTCTGTTGTAAGGGATATTCTTATCGGTGTCTAGTAGTAACACTATTCGGCTCCAGTTTTGCTTTATACTCAAGCACTTTCGTATATACTGCTTCAATTTACTATATGTTAAAGGATACTTTTAAAGAGATCTGGGGTTAGAGATTTTAATTGCAAGAGAAACAAAAATTTGAATGGAGCATTGAACCTTTTGTCAACAACAACTAGTTACTCAATGGAAATAACAGAGTTCTACCTTTACACACATAATAAAGTTTAAAAACAGAAAAGAGAGTTAACTTCGTCTATGAAACTGTATCTTTTTTTCAGTCGAAGAAGAGCAAGAGCCCAGAGATCGAGTTCGAAGGCAGAGTAAGTCAAAACGCAATTCATATTATCGACTTATAATACCAGAAATATTTTTTTTGTATCCAAGTTGGACACAGAGCCGGGAATTTAAAGTTAAAGAATATTTTTTCGCCACTTTTAAAGGCTGCTTAAAAAACTTTCGCGTAAATTAATATTGTTAACTAAGTTGCGTTGAATATATTTTAACGTAGTGACATTTCGCCACCCCCTGACTTTCTAAAGAACTCCTTCTTCATTGGTTGGATAGTTTTGACCGCTCCCGTTTTGATTGACTGCCCCCCCCCCTGAGGCAAGCAGCAGGCTAACATTTTAGCTAATCGTATTCAATAAGAATTCAATAAAGATTTGATAAAACCTATTCATTAACTTCTTTAATACAAACCCTTAGAATGTTCATTTTTTCTTGTTAAAGGTCTCGTTTCATTGCTGTGTTTTCCAAACTAAACGTGTAAACTAAAAAGTCAAGCCTTTTACACATTTCAGCCTCTTTCATGTGTGCTCCGTGAAACGGAATTTTTTTTATGCATGTCTGCGTACAGCAATTTTTACAAAGTTTTATGCTGGAACAATCCAGAAACTTTAAAACCAAAAGCTTTGCACTGATAAAACTGTGTCGGCAATGTTTACTTACGGAAATTGCTTGCGATAACTTTCGCTCTTAGCATATAAAATTCTTTGCTAGAATTACTGACTAAAACCCCTGTTATACATTTTACCATGTAAACCTTCCGTACCAATTTCTTGAAATCTGAATGGATTTCTTTTGTTTTGGAGCAAAACGAGAAAAAAAAAACGTGATTCGAGGCTTTTCCCTTCGAAAGCGCTGTACAAACGTGTCTTCGATCCGCACCATTGCCTTCAGGCGAGCCCGCCGTGCTTTGCCGTGTTGTTTTGCGCATGTGTACTATTGCAATATTTTCTACCATTTTTCAATCATAAGTACCCATGTTAACGGTGAAATAAGATTGCCTGAACATTTTAAATGGGTGCGGACCAGGTTTTTTCTTTAAAGTAAACGCGGTTAAAAGATTTTTATGTGCACGACATGTCAGGCAAATATATTTAAACATAAATCTTCAAAGAAAGCAAAACTGTTTGTACAGGTTGAAAGTCGTAAATAAAAACCAAATAAGTCTCAATTGATACGCAAGCCAATGTCGGTGCAGCTTTTTTACACCAAATATCGGACGTTAGTACCTTTTCACTTTGACAGAACCATTGTCTCATGTTTAAGGGTTGTTCTTAAAGTTTACGTTCAGTATCAATTGTTAAAAAGTTCTTGAGATAGTACGTGCGCTGTGATTGGTTGGTAGACACTTATGCATAAGGCTGCTCAAACACAGGTTTTACATCTTAGACCTATGGCATACTCGTAATTTGAGTTGAAAACTCAAACAGTAAAACGAGTTCGTCAGATCATTTAAAGAACTTGCCAAGCTTTTTATTCAGTGTGATGGAGCAAGCGACGTACGTTACACAAAACAGCGACCAGAGAGTCTCGTTAAAAGCCAATAAACAAGGTCAATATTCTAACGCACCAAAAAAAACAAAAAAACAAAAAAAACAAAAAACAAACGAAAACCCTCCAAAGCACTTCTTTTTCAAAACATGAAGGGTCAGGTGCTTTTTAGCTATTTAACAAAGCAACCTCAGTTGAAACGTTTGTCCTCGGGGTTTCAAATTTACAAGTTGTGAGGTTAATTGTATCTTGCCTCACTGAAATTCTTTGAATGTGACAGAAATTCAGCCGTTAGTTCCTGTTAGTTTAATTATAAAATGCTAGGCTATCTTTGTGCAAAATAGTCAGCCAGGTTATAGAGAGGAAGGAGGGAGGGGGGCAGGGAGCGAGAGGGAGCAAAAAGAGGGAGTTAAAAGTTCTCTTAGGTTGGTTTCACGGGAGAAGCTACTTTTTGTTAGAACCTTGGGGGGGGGGGGAGGTCGTTTTTATTTTGTTGCTAAAGTTTTCTCGAGTTCTTATTCGTGTTTTTGTGCAAGAGACAGTTATGAAAAAAAAAATACAAGTTTTAACTTTGCTGATAAATTGCCATTCTTAATTTAAAGAATTTCAGTACGTCTTGCAATTTTGCTTGACAGATCGACAATTCACACGGTGTAACAAAACATAAATAAAATGTGAGTGACTAGCTACAAATTGTACCGTACATGATGTATTTCTGTGGCCCCTACTAAAATGATTAGATCCTCTTCAAAGATCAAAATATAAAAAATCCAAGTTCAAATATTAAACTAAGAGGTTCATTCAACAATAAAAATAAAGAATTTCATTAAATTACCAAAATATGTCTATTCTATTCGCTAGAAACTAAAACTGCGCAATAAATTCTAATGAATAAAATCTTTCGTAATATTTTATGATTCTAAAGCAATTAGTTATTCTATTTATGCGTTACATGAAATAATAGTCCACTTATATCATGTCATGTCTATTCGGAGGTTGAGTGCACAGGCCATTTTCAGCGCCGGTCCTTGTTTAAGGTAGTCGTAAGGGCCCTTTTATGAACAACGCGTTGACTTACAAGGCTGTGGTCCTATAAAACAATTATTCAACAAGTTTCTTGACATCGACACAATGTACAATCAATTGTTTTTCCCTTCTTCTTTAAAGTCGTCTAACTCAGACAAGCCCTTATGTTTTTTTGGACGCCCTGTACACTTAACTGTAAACTGGGCTATTGTAATGGCTTACCTTATGGACTGCCTTCCACTGAAATTCTGAAACTGCAAAGACTACAAAACTCCGCTGCACGACTTGTCACGAAATCTAAAAAACCCGAACGTATCACACCTATTCTTATCAGTCTTCACTGGCTTCCTGTACAAGAACGTATTATCTTCAAGCCCCTTCTTAATACCTATAAAGCACTCCATGGTCTGGCCCCTGATTATCTCTCGAACCTGTTATCTATTTATAAACCTGCCCGTTCTCTTCGTTCCTCAAGTTCCTACAACCTGTCTGTTCCTATATCAAGAACTGCCACATATGGAGATCGATGCTTTGCATATGCCTGTCCAAAGCTAAGGAACCAACTCCCCCTGTCAATTAGACTATCAGAAAACTTAGACTCTTTTAAAAAGAAACTTAAAACTCATCTTTTTAAAACCGCCTACAACCTTTAAAATAGGCATTTTAATATAACTAATTTAATGATAGGAATAATTAATTTTAATGTAAAAAGCATTGAGACTTTGTATAATGCGTTTTTAAGAACTGTATTATTATTATTATTATTATTATTATTATTATTATTGTTATTAACTAAATTTATTTTATAAATAAAAACATATTTAATTATACGAACAATGTGTAATCCTCTTGTAATTTGTTCCTTTTGGTAACATCAAGTGCCAAATTAGGGTCAAAGAAATAAAGTCATGCAGGTAGATAGTTGATGTTAAAAATCCACGACTGCTAATGCTTTACTTTTTTGTTCAACACGCAGGTGTATGTAAAGACATAAATGATTACTGTAAAGATTGGCCCGATAGTTACTGTCAAACCTACAAGGATTACATGAAGACGAACTGCCCCAGGAAGTGTGGCTATTGTTGTAAGTTGAGTGAACATAGCTACTACAAATGCACAATAATACAGAACAGTTAATATATCTTATTACTATACAGGCATAGCAGCTCGGCTACGCGCGATTTGATTGGGTCAGGCCGGCTGTGCGATAATAAATGCAAATTTCATAAAACTTAATGCCGCTAGTCTATTATTGAGAAAATAATTTAATTTATCGTGGTTGTGCGCTGTAAGCTCGTTTATTCTTTCAGTTGGTTTTTTGCTACCAAGTTTCGCATTTTGCTGTGTTAGCATGTTTTAATACTGTTGTATTAATTGATTTTTTGTGTGTTTCAGCCGGCCCTACCCAGCCACCAGGTGAGAACATTATACACTTAATGTATAGTCCCCAGGGGACACATGTTCGTCTCGGGAAACATTAGGACTCAAAGAAACAAAACTTACTTGTTTCCCGAGGGACTATGTTGTATATCTAGACTTACTCTAGGCTTTAAACAATCATATAGCAAAAACAAACAAACAAAGATGGCGGGCATTTAACAACTGCGCAATTGTATCCCGGTCAGGATACATTTGATTTTGATCAGGGGCACGTGACCAAGAACCAACCAATCACAGAGCTCGATTTGTCGAGTGAAAGTCTAAGGGTGCGTTCGTTTGGGTCTTTTCCAGAATAGGAATATATGGAGTGAAAAATTTGTCCGATTCGCTTGGTTTTTTTTTTCCTGCGAAATACGAATAAAACATTTGCCGTTTATAAAACTTTTTGAACGTTTAAAAATTTCGTCGCCCAGACAGTCTGGAAGAAATTTCAAATTTTTTTTCTTAATCCTGAATAGTTGAAGTAGGCCCCAACGACAGCCTGACGTGTGCAAGTACGCGTCAACTACTGATATTTGAGTTTTGGTTGGCCTCCGTGGGAACACGAACGTCTCGTGCTTAAGATCTCTATATTCCTTTTATCTGGCTCGTTTAGCCAATAATATGGTTATTCCAGGTACACAGCAACCTCTCTTAAATTTCGAAAAGCAGTAGCTTAACATTCTTTCCACATTATCTAACATTCAAAGAGAAATATACGAAATTAATGTCATATCATCATATCGTATGATATCACATCATATATCATGCCATACTATATATTGTTATACTATAATATATTATATTGTATTATAATAAGTCTTATCATATATCATATCATATCATACCATATCCTTATCATATTATTTACTTTGACTTTTAAGTTACGGAATTTGATTTTGTTTGGCACTTTTCTCCCAAGTGTGCCAGGACAAATCGCAGTATTGCAGTGGCTGGAAGGCCAGTGGGTATTGTGATCCTAGCAGTCAGTGGCATGATTACATGAAAAGTAATTGTGGAAAGACCTGCGGGCTTTGCGGTGGGGGTGGAGGTGGAGGCGGTGGCAACTGTGGAAGTGGCACAGGTGAGTAAACTTTTGTTGGGTTCTCAGAATCGTTAGAAGGGTACTAAGCTAGAAACCCCCTTGTTGTTTGGACAACCACGAGATTAATCTTAAATACGAGGTTCCAGTATAAAAGGGTCAGGCCCACCCCTTTTTCGAGCCTTTTCATGAAATTTGAATAAATTTTGAAATGTTATGGCGGCCATTGATGAAAGAAACAAACCACTTTCAGCAAATCGAGGTCATTTCCACCTTAATCGTGAAACAGTTTCTTTTTTTAATAGTAAATGAAGTCATTGGCATAATACCGTCCTACTGGTAGGCGTACGTCGTGATAGGCTGCTGATAAGAATTAAGATATACGAAATTTATTGCCAGAGCAATTCAAATTCGCGCGTGCTTCGCAAGACCAAATTAGACAAACAACGTCGATCGAGGCCTGCATTTTTTCGTTATGGTGGGGAGGGGGGGCTTTCAAAATAAACGGTGGAGGGGGGGAGGGGAGAAATTTCTTGCAAATTTTTAAAGCGGAAGGAGATCCAAATAAACGGGGTGGTTAGGAATTGGTAGTTTTAAAACAAGCCAACAGATACCAACAAAGATATGGACAAATTTATTTAGTTATCAACTCTATATTCTTGTTTTCCGCGCTGTAAGGGAAGAAGTCAAAACAATGGTATTTTTAAGGAACCCATTTTTGTCGGGGGAGGTGGTGGGTGGCGGCACACACCCCCCTACCGCACTCCTCCCCACTTTTTCAGAGCTCAATTTCTCAAAACCTGATTTAGGATATTGATTTTTTATTGTATTATGGACTCCTCTCTCCACAAAGAAGGCGTTGGTGCAAGCGCTTCATCAATATCTATTTTGTTAAACATGATATTTGCTCCTGAAGGTGGTGGGTGGCGGCGCATAATACCCCACCCCCTAAATTGGGTTCCTAGGAAGTACCATTGTTTTGACCTTTTCCCTAATCCAGACAGAAACAAGGAAAGATAAACATTGAACATGACACTAATCAGTAAAATTTATAAACCCCGGGGAGAGGAGGGAAGAAAATCGAAATTTAAAAAACGCCCTAGGGCGTTTATTTGGCTCCTGAAAGTAATGGAACATAATTCGCAAACGAGTTGCAAAAAAGCTGAAGGTAGTAGGCACCAGCAGACAAAACGTCAAATAAAAACTTATTGTATGCTGTACTCTTTTTTGGACAGAGAGTAACAAGATCAGAGGCTGTAACTTCGACAAAGACACTTGTGACTGGCATGATGTTCCCTTTGACGATGTTGGTGACTTTCAGGTGACTAGAGGATCAACCTCAGGCGGGCCGAGCAGTGGAGCAGGCGGAAGCGGTACTTATCATAGACCTTTATCAACATCTATGTTCTCCTCACATTACTAAGAATAATGAAGTCTATATCAAATACTAGACTTATCAGTTTGCAGCCAAGCGACAACGTGATGACTGTATGTGCCTATCAAACAAAAATAATTTGTCTCAATTGTTCCAACAATCCTATTCGTCCACTGTCTTAGTCGTCCCATCTGTCCCGGTCGTCCAAGCCGTCCCAGTTGTACCAACCGCCCCAGTTTTCCCAACCAGCCCAGTCGTCCCATCTGTCCTAGCCATATTAATCATTCCAGTCGTCCCATCTGTCTTAGTCATCTTAAACATCCCAGTCATCCCAATCATCCCAGTCTTCCCATCTGCCTCATTTATCTTAAACATCCCAGTCTTCCCGTCTGTCCTAGTCATCCTAAACACCCCAGTCATCCCAATCATCCCAATCATCCCAGTCTTCCCATCTGCCTCATTTATCTTAAATATCCCAGTCATTCTAATCATCCCAGTCTTCCAATCTGCCCCATTTATCTTAAACATCCCAGTCATCCCAATCATCCCAGTCGTCCCACCTGTCCCATTCATCCTAAACATCTTGTCATGTTTAGGTGGGTATCTTCTCAAGCGGGGGAGCGCTCCAGCACTCTTGTTACCTCTCGATGTTATC
The DNA here is from genome assembly GCA_026413305.1 of Hydrozoanthus tunicans. Taxonomy (NCBI): domain Eukaryota; kingdom Metazoa; phylum Cnidaria; class Anthozoa; order Zoantharia; family Hydrozoanthidae; genus Hydrozoanthus; species Hydrozoanthus tunicans. Next base: position 12,901 of record JAOBAT010124342.1, read on the forward strand.
TTGGATCACAATGCGAACCACGGAACAATGTGTTTGAACTTCAATTACTTCATAGGTAGCGGTGGTAGGTAAGTTTGTTTCCAAAACCTTTGAAAAGTTTTTCTTTACCACTTCGTAGATAATAGTAATAGTAATAGTAATAGTAATAGTAATAGTAATAGTAATAGTAATAGTAATAGTAATAGTAATAGTAATA